>CAUYQV010033199.1:0-10587 GCA_963574575.1 Galagoides demidoff | reverse complement strand
TGGTCCCAGCTACTTGGGAGGCTGAGGCAGGAGACTCGCTTGAGCCCAGGAGTTGGAGGTTGCTATGAGCTGTGATGCCATGGCACTCTACCCAGGGGGATAGCTTGAGGCTCCGTCTCAAAAAAAAAAAAAGAAAGAAAGAAACTAAGAATGTTTAAGTATATTGCCTGATGTCACACAGCTAGTAAATGTCAGAGTTGGGACCTAAACTGTATATTCCTTAACAGATTTTAGGAGTAAAAATTTTTAAAAAACAGCTGTCAGAACAACACAGAGAATACCAAAATGTTAGTTGCTAAATTCAAAGATGTGTGATAAAAGAGACAATTCATTAAACAGAAAACTATTTCAGGAATGGAATCAGCAGTAAGAGTTCATTCTGCTAATTCTAAACATTTGTGGACATTTCTAAAATGTGATTTCATATATTTTAATTTCTACATTTTTGACACAAACTGTTTAACTTCTTTAAATCAAACTACTATGCAGAATAAACAGAAAATTACTCTTATTTCCTTCTAAAACAATTTTATTGACCTGCCCAACTGGTTTTATGATTTGTTAATTTTTGGAAAATATTTTGAATACTTACACTGATCAACGTAATCTATTCATGACACTGATTATGTGTTTTTTATTTTATTTTTTTAAAAGGTAGCACAAACATTATTTGCTTTGGTAAGTCTGACATCTCTTAAATGTGCCATCTGAAAAATGCTTTTAAACTAAAATACCATAGCTGATATGAGACAATGTCACAGAAATAAATCTGTTTTGAGATATTTTTTAAGCTTTTCAGAAAACACCTACGATAGCTAGCAAAACACGCTATAGTTTTGTAAAATCTGAGTTAGAATCACTACCTTTATTAGGTTAGGAGAACTGAATAAAGGACATGAATGTATTCATCCTGACATCAGGATTTTCCTCCTTTGTTGCTCTAAAATATAACACTTCTTTGTAGGATGTCTACAGTTGCAGTTAAATTCAACTCAGAGGAAGCAGTTACAAGACCAGAGTCTCTCAAATATATTAGTAGCAATATAAGCATTTAAATTTTTGTTAAATACGTAGATGAAAAGACACACAGCATGGCAAGAGTTAATTGAAACATTGCTGTTTAAGAGCGACTGGGGTGAGGAGTGGGGGCTGGTGGATAGTGGGAGGAGGGAGCGAGGCAGAGAGATGCAGAGTTAATCAGGGAGCAAATCCAAAGCCAGGCATGGATAGGCCTCACTAATGAGCCTCAAGTACCCTGCAGTGGTTTTCAAACTTAACTGGCTTCAAACGATGCCACCCCATGACAGAATGCAGCTAGCCATAGAGGAGGGTGATTAGAATAAATGACTGGAGTAATTAACTCTGATGTGAAACCACCTGATTGGAAAAGAGAAGCCAAGAGCTATTTAGCTGATGGTTCTCCAGTAGAAAAAGGAAGCTTTCCCTTTCTCTTGTGTGGGTGTTCAGTTAGAACTCAACTCTTTCAAGTAGGTATTTGGTAGCACTAATGAAAAGCAGCTTTCATTCAAGGGCCTCTCAAGGGCCTTCCCAATCATTTTGAAAGGGGAAGAAAATAAAAGCTTCAAAGTAGAACTAATTTACTTTACTCCCCTACCTCTTAGTGAATTTTGCATTAGTGAAGTCTGCATTAGTATGTATGCTAACAATCTGCCTCCAAATAATGTCATCAAATACTAAAAATTTTTATTTATGAATAACCAAATATTGAGCATCATTTAAAAAAAGTTTCTGTCTTTAAAAATATTGTACACAGAAAACTTTAACCTTATAATAATTAACTGCTGATCAGTTATAATACTTCTTTTATTGTAAGTACCACTGGAATCAACAGACTATCATAAGAAAGAAGAGTATAAGGTATGAATGGGGTGCATTTATTTTTGAAGAGAAAAGAAAGAATAAGGTTGAGGTAATAAAAGAAGGAGTACATGTGTTTGCAAAAGGCCAGCTAGCTTTCTTACAGTGCAAATTGAGCCAAAAAAAATCCACCACACCTCTTGCCTGCTTAATTTTATATAAAGAGGAATTACAAAGACTTGGGGGCATTACTACCTGCTGTTTTACAAGTAATAATCAATTCATTGGGCCAATGTTGTTCTGTACCTGCTGAGTTAATGTTCCACGACACACCCCTCCCCCCCAAACAGGTTCACTGCCCAGTAACAACTACGGTGTAGTAGCACATGTAACTTAGCAAATGTTTATGCCTAAACTCAGATTTATTTGACAGCTTTACACCTTTGGGCATGATATAATTAAATGTTTTGACAGCTAAACAAAAACTGTATAAATTTAAAAGCTATTAGGAGCTCAGCAACCAGAATCCAAATGAAGTAATTTGCTTATACCCTAAGCCACTTTTAGCAATGCATTCCAATAAAAAGCACAAAGAGAGGGATAAATGTCTATCCACATGTTCTAGCTAATTCCTTAATATTCTTCTGAAGAATATTCTCCCTTAGAAATACTGATAATGAATTTAAAACAACAAAGGCAACATAAACACATTTAAGATTGTCAATATTGTCCCTAAAATCTAGCTGTTGGTATATTCTATGACTTACAAACAGCAACAGTAAAAAGGCAAAGACTAAGAAATGGTATATGACTGTGTTTTTAAAAGGCAACCAATGTGCTATTTAAAAGGATTTAAAGCAATACAAGAAGAGTGAGAGGGCCTTCAAATCCAGCTATTAATAACTTAGGGGTTAATCCTCATTATTCTAAGGTGCCAGGTTCCAGATTTTCACAGTCCACTGTGCTGCTGTGGCACTCCGAGATACCAATTCTCACTTTATAATACCCCCAAGTTTACAGCTTACCTTCGGAGAAACCTACTGTTTATTATCTGAGCTCTAGAAAATGTTCCTGGCGGTAGGATACTTAAACACATAGATTTTAAAATTCTGATACCTCTAAAAATGAAGAACCCAAAACTGTAAAGCAAAATTGTCCATTAAATCATAATTTTTTTAAAGTGAAAGGATGACATATCTGTTATATGGCATCACATTACCATTCTGGATAGCATGTACACAGTGTTGGCTTACAGTCTAACAAAAGAGTTTAGTTAAATTAAAAGAATTTAAACAATATCTAAGTTAAAACCATTACTGAAGCATTTGGACTCTATCATTATAGAAGAACATTTAAAATTTACTTTTCATTATGTAATGATCTTAGGAGATACTATATCCTCACTAAAGGTAACAATGATCAGTTGTTTATTTAAAAAAAACAAATCACTATAATGTTTGAAAACCAGTCCACTTTTCACATGGTGTTTATATTTCACTTAATCATTCTTGTTGGAAAGACAGCTCTAAGGGAAGAAAATAATGGGAACTAAATCCTGTTTAACTTACACATGCTGATGTCAAGTAATTTTAAAAAACATTTTAAAAAGAGTTTCTCATGTACACATCTAAAAACACTGCTGCATTATCTAATTGTTCTCTTCCTCTCACTCATGTTAACAGGATAGATGTCTTTTTGTGTACCATATTTGGTTTCACTGGCACATAGCCTGTAAAAAGATTAGACTTTTTCAAGTGTTCAAATATCTGATGGTGTATGGACTGTGGGAATAAGGGACTGGACACCCAGAAGCTGATACAGTTCCAATGTAGCTGCTTTCTTTTAAAACAATGAAATAAATATAATACAATAAACTAAAGTGATTTTTTCCCCTAAGAAATATTATCTTGATGTCTTTTAATTATTTCATTATTTCTCTTCTCCATGGGCAGCATGTTTTGAAAAATGCTATTAAATAATCAAATGTTATCAAATACATCTGACAAAAATGTATGTATCTTCCAGATCTTCTGATTAGAAGGAAATAACCAGTGGTGCTGACCTCTATAATTTAGCTGAAAGCAGAGAAATTAGAATTTAGCCCAGGTTGCCTTTTTATAGGCAAAGTTACCATGTTTAGAATATTTAGAAATTGCTGGGCAGCCATAGGGTTCAATGACCTTCAGGTGATATTCACTGAACATACATAAATGCATCATGCCTAATAAAATATAATATGTTTTAGACCTACGACCATTATTTTATGTAGTACTGAGAAAGAAAAGAACAGCAATATAATAACAAAATGCTTTCTTATGTAGAATTTTAGTTTATATAGATTGGCAGAGCTATCAAGCTTTTTAGACATATATTTTATTAAGTATTATACATATGTATAACAGGAAAATACAAATGAAGTAAATTGGTTGTTTGCAAAATGTTTTCAAGTTTAACTCATAGGACTTCCTGACATGGTGCTGATGTGTTTCTCCACACAATATTGTCCTTGGGTCCTTTAAGAGCATTAGTGAGGTAGCAGCCATTTTTCTTTTAAGAGCCCTAGACTATTATCTCTAAAATCTTCTTCCAAGTCCCATACTACAAATTTTGATACTGACATTTGGTCTTTTTGACAGCTTTATACTTGTTCCTTAGAACTGTTAGTGTTTTCCTCATGCCTGTTCTTTTCTAGTCTCTTCTGGTTTAACTATGCTACCTCTACCTTAATACCTCTGTGGTAACTCTATATGAAGCTTACCAGAGTACATTAACAGTGTTTAGTGGAAGGCAGTTTGGCAGGTTTTTACAAAACTGAACTTTCTCCTGTATGAACTTTCTACTGTATGATCTAGTAATTCCACTGTGCGGTATTTATCCACATGAGAGGAAAACTTACGTCCACACAAAAACGTGTGGATGAATGTTTATAGAAGTTTTATTTGTAATTGCTAAAACATGGATGCAACCAAGACACCCGTCAGCAGGTGAATGGATAAACAAACTGCGGTAAATCCATATAATAAAATGGTATTCTACAATAAACAGAAATGAGTCATTAAGCCACATAAAGACATGGAAGAACCTTAAATGCATATCGCTAAATGAGAGAAGCCAACCTGAAAAGGCTGTATACTGCATAGTTCCGAATGTATGATATTTTTGAAAAGGCAAAACTATGGAGACCATAAAAAGATCAAAGGTAGCTAAGGCGGAGTAGGAAGGCGGAATGAACAGGCAGAGCATGGTGGGCAGTGAAATTATTCTGTATGATGCTATAATGGTAGATACATATTTACACATTTGTCAAAGCCCATACAATGTATAACATAAACCCTAATATAAACAACAGATTTTAGTTAATAATTTATCAATATAGGCTCAGCAATTATAATACAGTAAGTGTACCACACTAATACCAGATGTAATAATAGAGAGAATTAGGGGAGGAATCATGGGAGGGGTAGAAGAGTATTCTCTGAATGTTCTGCTCAATTTTTGTGCAATCTTAAAGCTGCTCTAAAAAATAAAGTTCATTAATTAAAAAAAAATGTTTATATCTCTGTCTCCTCTTCTTTGTCCTCCTTGGATCCCATACCTAAAAAAGTTATTAGTTACTATTGGTACGCCCTAAATTGAAAGGAGTGCAGACTCCCAAAGAAGAATCTCACACCCTTTACTCCATCAAGTATGCCATGGCATACAGTAAGAGAAGCATTAATTCAACTCATAAGTTTAATTAAACTCATAATTTTCCTATCACTTATATAACTACATTCCAGTAGGAATCTAATATTTACTATCTCTTATTATGTTTGGGGTATTCTGCTAGGTGCTGTGGTACAAAGACAAATGAGGAATCCTGTACAATCCTGGGGAGAACTCCAGTCTAATGAAGACATAGCAGGAAAACAGGTTATATCCAAAAGTATATAGAGAGCAAAGAGTTGAGATCATACAGCAAGCTTAAGCAGTATTATACAAACTTTCATATAAACATATAATTATCATTAAATAATCTGTTCTTATTTGTGAGGTAAAAATGTGACTTACATTAACACTCAAGATATCATAAAGCTTAAGAATTATAATGCGATCTCTATTCTCATCTTTAAAATGTTTCATCAAGTTATCCTTGACAAATTATGAACTGTCTTTATAAAGCATACACCATTTTCTTCAATTATTTTGGCTCTGGATCATAGTCTTATTCCCTGTCAGCCTTCTTGATGGCTTTAGCAGAATGATTTTCCTCTTAAAGCCTTCCTTTTCCATTTTAGCTGTCTTTAAGCATTAATATACCTTTGGTTTAATAATCCATGCAATTCAAATCCAAATGTCCTGGAATACCCATATATAATCTTTTACTCTGCCAGTTAATTTTTCTGTCAAAAATGCTCTTTTTGTTCACTTCTTGTGATTTCTTCTGGTTCTTAAATCACAAAGATAATATGACAATAAAAATAGCCAGTATGTACTGGCTTACTAATGAGTACTGTGATCATATCTATAAATTATATCAATTAATTCTAAAACAATCTTACGTCTCCAAAGTAGATATTTCAAATCACTGTAATATTTTCTCTCCATCTGATGAAGTAGTTTTGGAAACTTTAACAGATCTGAAGTCCAAGCCTGAATAATATCTTGGGCAATATTTAAGTTTTTAAAATTTCAATTTATTCATCTTTAAAATGTAAACACAATATGCGCCTCATAATACTATCACAAGAATTATTTTTTTTTTAATTTCTTTCTTTTCTTTTTTTTTTTTTTTTGAGACAGAGCCTCAAGCTGTCCCCTTGGGTAGAGTGCCATGGCATCACAGCTCACAGCAACCTCCAACTCCTGGGCTCAAGCAAGTCTCCTGCCTCTGCCTCCCAAGTAGCTGGGACCACTGGCGCCCACCAGGATGCTTGGTTATTTTTTTTGGTTGCAGCCATCATTATTGTTTGGCAGGCAGGGCTGGATTCGAACCTGCCACCTTAGGTGTATGTGGCTGGCACCTTAACCACTTGAGCCACAGGCACTGAGCCACAAGAATGAAATGATATGCTGGTGCAGAATATATTCTAATTAGATGTCAGTTCTTTTTCCAGTTCTCCTTTCCAGTAATCTTTGGATTACTAATCTGGGGAAGGTCAGTTGCCATACAATGAGGCTATTCAAGCAGTCCTACAGAGAGGTGCATGTGAAACTGAAGCCTTCTGCCAATGTGCCAACAACATGAGACATTTTAGAAGCAGATCATCCAACCTTAGTCACACTTTCAGATGACTATAAACAGACAGCAAACACCTTGACTACAATCTCATTAGAGAGCAAGTAAGTCAGAATCATTTAGCTAAGCCACTCCCAAATTTCTGATTCAAAAGGACAATGAGAAATAAAAAATGTTTACTGTTGTTTTAGCTGCCCAATTTTTGAGTAATTTATCACACAGCAATAGATAACCAATAGACTGTCTGGTCCACATTTTCCTCACACCTGCCTGACATGTTTCAACTCATACCAAACCCCATGGTGGTTATTTTTTTTTTTTTTAGACGGAGCCTCAAGCTGTCCCCCTGGGTAGAGTGCCATGGCATCACAGCTCATAGCAACCTCCAACTCCTGGGCTCAAGCGAGTCTCCTGCCTCCGCCTCCCAAGAAGCTGGGACCACAGGCGCCCGCCACAATGCCCAGTCATTTTTTGGTTGCAGCCATCATTGTTGTTTGGTGGGCCCGGGCTGGGGATACGAACCCGCCACCTTAGGTGTATGTGGCTGGCGCCTTAGCTGATTGAGCCACAGGCGCCGAGTCCATGGTGGTTATTTTCAACTAAACTAGACTCTCTCACCAACTTGACTGTTTCCCTATCTACTTTGTTAATTCCCAATATTGGGAAATCCCATGATTTCTTTTTCTTTCTTTCTTTTTTTTTTTTTTTGAGACAGGATCTCACTATGTCATCTTCAGTAGACTGCTATGGCATCACCGCTCATAGCAACCTCCAACTCTTAGGCGTAAGCAATTCTCTTGTCTCAGCCTCCCAAGTAGCGGGGACTATAGGCGCCCACCACAATGCCTGGCTATTTTTTGGTTGTAGTTGTCATTGTTGTTTTAGCTGACCCAGGCTGGGTTGGAACCCGCCAGCCTCGATGTATGTGGTGGCTGGCACCCTATCCACTAAGCTACAGGCACTGCCCCCATGACTTATTTTTCTAACTTCTATACATGAGCTGCTATAACTTACTAATAATTTGCTATCTTCAGCTGAGCCTTGAATTGAGTATTTTTGTATATAGTTCACTAACATCATACTCCCTTCAATAGGTGCCCTTATTTATACACCCAACTCACTTTCTTTCTTAATAGAGTACTACATACTTGGCCTTTGACTTCAAGGAGAAGAGGACGTAAAATTTTTCTTGATTTTCTTCTTCTCCATTGCATAATGTTTACTTTTAAACCATACCTCTCCTCTTTGCTCTCCTGTGCTTTGGAGTTGGGAATGTTTTGCACTTTCTATATTAATTCAATGTCCTCATACTACCTAAAACTATGCTTATGTTGATTTTTCCCCAAGTTATTCTTTTTCTGAAACTATAAATCTGCTCCAGACTCTGTTACCTAAAAAGAATCTTTTCCATACCTCCACTACCACCCTGAATCATCTCTTTTTTCACTGGATACCATACGAGGATTGACAATTGTACGTGCACACTTGTCCTACAAAAAGTGCTACATACTTCATTGCTGAATATCATCAAGGTCACCTTGAAAATATTCTCTTTGGCCATCTGGTGACTGCAGCAGTATGTAGCACTTTTTCTAGGATAAGCTGATGAACTTAACTGTCCAACCTCATATTTCTCTAAAGAAGCCATATTCATCGCTTTGCAATTTCTTCACCCCTTTACTCAATCCTTTAAATCTAGATTTTTACTACCCTCTAGGGAAACTTGCCAATACCCTCCCCCTTTAAGTCCAAATTAAATTTTTATCCCTATATGAGAATGAACTATTATGACAGAGACTGCTCCTTGTCATCCATTATACTGTCCATTCTTATTTTCTTCAATAATAAAAATCTTACTTAGCTAGAGACCCATTTTCCCAGTCTCCCCTATAACTTGATGATGCCATATACAAGTAATGTGTTCCATTTCTAGGTTGTTCATCTCAAAAAGCACGGGTGTATTTCTTTTCTCCTTCCTTCTGAGATAGGAAGCAAAGCAAAGTAGAGACCCATCTTGGACACAGAGAGAGAAGTTACAACTGGAAAATTTATTCTCTAGCTTTAGACTCCTTTTCTTTGTACTGTTACATGAGAGAAAAATAAGGAGACCCTAAATGATATTACAGGTTGAGCACATCTAATCTGAAAATCTAAAACCCAAATGCTCCAAAATCTGAAACTTTCTGAGCACCAAAATGATGCTCAAAGGAAATGCTCACTGGAGAATTCAGGATTTTGGATTTTTGCATTAGGGGTGCTCAACCATAACTATAATGCAAATCTTCCAAAATAAAAAAAAGAAATCCAAAATACTTTTGGTCTCAGCACTTCAGATAAGGGATACCCAACCTGTAACAGTAACATACCAAAGTACGTATCTTGAATATGTGAAAGAGAAATAATGCCTCCAAAATACAGTGGCTTAAATATAATAGAGAACAGTTTAGCTTGAATCATAACTAATATACCTGACTGGTCAGGATAGTACTAGCAGGAAATAGAAGACACTATTAGAAAGAAACCGAAGATAAACTAATGAAGGGTCTATTCACAAACAGTGTGAAGGGAACCAACAATCTATTTTGAGAAAACCGCAGACTTATGACAATGAGAGGACATTAAAACCCATAGGCCTGTAGGATTAAGAGAGGAAATTAATATCACTAGAGCTTATTGAGTACTGAAGATATGAAAGAGAGACTGCTCGGCTGTAGATACAGCTTTTGCTATTGCTATAAAGGGCCTACAGCCCTGAAAAGGGAAGGAATGGGAGTAGTAAATAATGTTACCTCTTTTTTCTCCTGCCTATCATAGTGGTCATAGCCCTCTAGGGTGGAACAGGGAGAACAGAATAACCAGCATACATATCAATACATTAGAAGTCTATTATCATGTAGGGATTAGGTACTTTTGATTACTTGAAGCACATTTTTAACCCTCTATTCCTCTTGAAACCCTCTCCCTATCTACTTTTAACACTATGCACTCTTACTTCTCCAATTGCTACTGATAACTTAAAAAAAAAATGTTTTTATTAATGAGTTCCTCTTTCTCTTCTTTCTGAACATTGTTTCCTAGGGCTCTATCTCTGGATTTCTTGACTCTATATGGTATGCTAAGTTAAAGTCATGGTCTCCCTCTATTTTCAACTATCACTCACTATAGATAAGCACCAATACTGATCTCTATCTTTCCCCTAAGAGCTAGATCAAACATTGAGTATTTAAATATCTAATGACTCCAGATACGTAAAAATAACTAATAAGGCAAATTGGATATAATAGTCAAAAGAGATAGAGGCTGCAGAAATGTAGAGAGATATGCTTATCCATAGGGATGGCTGTCACTTAGCTCCAGTTGACTCTGCTATGCACTAATGCAACCTCAGCGTTGTCAGACAGTCTAACTTTTTTTTTTTTTTTTTTGAGACGGAGCCTCAAGCTATCCCCCTGGATAGAGTGCCATGGCATCACAGCTCACAGCAACCTCCAACTCCTGGGCTCAAGCGAGTCTCCTGCCTCTGCCTCCCAAGTAGCTGGGACCACAGGCGC
>CAUYQV010033198.1:0-19129 GCA_963574575.1 Galagoides demidoff | reverse complement strand
TAAAAGGGCTGTGTACATTGGATACTTTTTCTTCCATTCCTGAGATACTTTGCTAAGAAGAACATTTTCTAGTTCCATCCATGTAAACATGAAGGAGGTAAAGTCTCTGTTTTTCTTTAGGGCTGCATAGTATTCCATGGTGTACATATACCACAGTTCATTGATCCACTCGTGGATTGATGGACACTTAGGCTTCTTTTAAAAAAAAAAAACCCTGATACTGATCTATTCTTATACATTTTTTTATTCTACAATACTTTGAAAATCAACTTATCCAGTTCTATAGAAATTTGTTTGGGATTAAACTAAACCTTTAATTTATTAAATATTTATTGCATCTTCTCAACAATACATATGATAATTCTATCAAGTCTTTTTTATGCCCATCCGTAATTGTTATGGTTTTCTCCATATTCATAACTATGTCTGGTACACAGAAAGGTAGAAAGAAAGAGAAGCAAGAAAGAAGAACCTCCCTGCGCTGCTGAACTTTAGAGTTCTAATGGGACATTCAGAGAAGGTTGCCTGAAAGACTACTGAGATTTTAATATAAATCCCAATAATATCACCTGTATCTTTTTGTTCCAGTGGACATTACTTACTTTCCAGGTATTATTGCATTCTTAGAACCCCCCTTATAATGTTGAATAGTAGCAACTTCTTTTTTCCCTAATTTTAGTAGGCATACTTATAATATTTCAACATTAGGATGTGTCTGGTAAAGGTAGATACATTTTATATAGTTTGCACCTTTTACGTAAAAGCAAACTTGTATGTATGTGTGTGAAGTAGCTTCAGTCTCACAGGCAGTACCGGGAAAGACTGAATTTTGGAAGGTTGCCTGATCTTCAGTCATATTCTTTCAAGGAGCCCCTGAGAGCCCTGGGTGAAGAGAGCCCAGTGACATATTATATCATTCTTCAATGCCCCAAATCAGGGCAATTTGTTTTCCCAAATAGTTTTCCCATTAACCCATGGATGAATAGAAAGTCTTCAACTTTGACTAAACTTACGCAGAATTGACCTTGTGTGTGCCATCCCCTTCTATGTCTCAGTTCTGTCACCAGGCAACTTGGGCCAACTTTGTCATACCTGCCCAAAATGCCTTGATGTCATCATTCAAAGAGCCCCTTTGGGCAGCCCCATTCCTGATATCCTGAAATCCCTCTTCACAATTGTAATGTTACTTAAATTTGGGTCTTTGGCCTATGTCCAGGTGGACCTAATGGTCATCCCTGTGACCTTAGGGATGGTTATTTCCCACACCTCTTCTCTCCAAAGCTCATCATTCTAGGAAGTTAGTTTTGATGTGTATATGACCTATCATTTCAGAAGTTGCCTCTCTGGATAGTTTATTTTGTACCCACATAGTATCACTCACTGTATGCCTATCACTGTACTAAAATATGTAGTGGATAGCAAAGGCTTAAAAGACACTACCTTTTTTTTCCTACCATTTTTCTATAATAACTTATACAGCAATTGCTTGAGAGATGTAAACAAGATCTGTTCCTCTAGCTAAAACATTTTTCTTGGAGGTGGGGCATTCTTGAATTAGATTTTAAAGGGTCCAACAGACACAGATCAGTATAGAAGGCTGGAAATATGTTTCTTTTTGGACTAATGCATTGTCATGAGCGTGTCCATCTTGGCTGCAATCAGAAGTGGGATGCATTACTGCAGGTCTCTCTGTATCATAGCCCGCCTGTAAATTAATTCCACATAATCAGACACAAGCCTGCCTCACACATCTCCATACAAATTCATTCCTATGACCACAATCGTCTTTACTTGGAGTGTTATAATTCTCCTGTAGGTGGCCTCTATACCTCCAACTTCTCACCTCTTCAATCAACGACATTCACAGCTACCATCTCAATTTTACAGAGAAGTTTCAAGTATGCCAATTCAGTCCTCAAGACCTTAATGATTCTCCACTCTCTACTAAGTAATAGCCCAAAGATTTTACACTAACATTTGAGATCCTGGGTGACCTTTCCTATCTCTTTACCAAGCAGCTGGTTCTCTATAATCCAAGTACATATAACTGTTTGACATAAGTCCTTACATTTGTTCACATTATTACATCTACTGGGATTTCCTCCTCCTTTCTTATTATTCCAAGGCCTAAGTCCAATATTAAAAAAAAAAAATTCCTGCATTATTTCCATCTCACATTAATTCTGGATTTCTCTGGATTTTTCCACCCATTTAAACTATGTGTGATAATTAAATTACACTGCTGTTTTTATTTATATGTGGCCATTTTTACATTCCATACTAGATTATAAATCCTCTAAAGAAAGTACTACGGGCTTCATCATTGCTATATGTCCTTAGGACGAGCAAAGCCCTAAGAACACAAGGAGGACTTTGTCAATTCCTTCCGTATTGATCATATAAACGAGATAATCAAAGATTATAAGTCTACCTTAGGTTAAAGTAATTTCTATTCATGATATTTTGCATCCATGGTACAAAGAAATATTTATAAGCCAGCTTTAGACACTGAGTAAATCAAAGTAGGAATTGTCCACTTTTCCTGCAGATATGCCTAGACCTATTTTTCTTTTTCCTTTCTGTTTCCTGGAATATCTACAACATTGCCCTGCTCTTATCTTTAGGGAAGGACATGACTTTTTTCATTATAATTCTCACTTCAATTCTAAAAAATTTATCTGGAGAATCAGTTGCATCTATTTTCTTTCAAATTTTAATAATACTCAATAGAGTTCACAGAATAAGATAAGGATCCTACACCTACAAGGAGTCAGAGAGAGCATCTTACGCCACCTTTATTTAAACATTATCTTGGGTATTGTTCAGAGATTTGGGTGGAAGATGGACACTGGCTGAGTCTTCTCTTTTCATCCTGATGCTTCCTGAATCCCAGAGACTTCCACAGCAGTTAAATTTGTGCTGTTAAATTCCAACAAGAGGGAAATGGTTAAAAGGGACTTCTGAGTTCACTGCTTTTCTTCACGCATTTATGAGCAAAGAGTTGGGAGAGAAATTCACAGCAGAAGTGCATTTAGAGAAGGCTAAGAGCAGCAGCAAACCAGATGACACATTCTGGAATGGGAGCAATCAAGGTTCTATTCAATCCTTTCCCTCTACCCTGTGCATTGGAACATTTTCCCCCTTTAAAACTTCTGCACAGTTACACAGGTGTATGGAATTTACACTGATCCACTAAGAAAAAAAAAAAAGCAAGAAATTTATTTGTATATCAACAGTGCCCAGAAATTTCAGCAGATTCCTTAAAATGCTAAGCTTAAAAATAATCCACTAAGGATTATCTCCTACTAACAGGACAATGGCTCTGCTTTACAGCTGCAAATAATCTGTTGATCTAACCAGAAAGTATTTGTTTAAAAAAAAAAAAAACTTTACCTAGATCTGTACCAAGTAATGGGAAGGTATATGCCTAGGTGGGGAGTCAACAAACTAGATAGTATCAAAGGCTTTGCAAGATATTCAATCTCTGTTGCCAACTGTTCAACTCAACCTTGTAGCTAGAAAGCAATCATAGCTATTGCATAGCAAATGAGCATGTCTGTGTTCCAATAAAACTTTATTAACAAAACAGGCAGCCAGCTTGCAGCCACAGTTTATCCTGGACTCCATTCAAGTTTCCTTGGGGTTTGTTTGGGGAGTTTTTTGTTTGTTTTTTTGTTGGTTTTTGTTTTGCGTTATTTTTTTTTTTCATTGAGACAGAATCTCTGTTGCCCTAGATAGAGTGTAGTGACATCACTGTAGCTCACTGCAACCTCAAACTCCTGGGTTCAAGGGATCTAATCCTCCTACCTCAGGCTCAGGAGTAGCTGGGACTACAGGTGCCAGGACTACTACGTGCCAAAATGCCTGGCTAATATTTTATATTTTATGTTTTGCGGAGACTGGGTCTCCCTCTTGCCCAGACAAGTCTCAAATTCCTGACCTCTAGCAATCCTGCCACCTTAGTCTCTCAGAGTGCTAGGGTTATAGGCATGAGCCACCACACGCATAACCCTGGGCTGTGTGTTCTCTGATTACAGTGATCTCACCTTTCTTGGTAACTATTGCACCTCACCTCTAGTGTCTGACTTAGTACCTAACTCATAGCAGGGGCCAAATAAATCCTTGTAAATAAAAATTTAATTAATTTTACAAAAATATATTTCTCATCCACCAAGAGCTTACTATCTAGTTTTTTATTTGTCAGACAAAAACAGGAAAATTTAAAGTAAGAAAAGTTGAGCAATTATGAATTTTAAGTTAGTACCTGGATTTACTATCAACTCTTTTTAGTAACTCTAATAAGGGTTTATATTTTAACTGATCATGTCTCTACATCTCAAGGGCTTAAGTTTTTCTTCCAGGTCTTGGCTGCCCTTTGAAACTATTTCTTGAGAGTGGGTACAGAGTTAGGGTAAGCTATAAAACTGCTATAATCAACATACTATAAACTTCTATAATCAGTAGCTTTTGTGAGCTCAGCTCATGTCAGAAATCTCAAGGAGGCCCAGTAAAGTTCATAAGACAAAAAGAGACTAAGGTTGACCAGATACCCAAGTGCCTTCTCCATTCACTGTCACCTATCACCTTTGATACATGCATTACATATGCATTTCTCTATGGCAAGGAAACTGAGTCAGACCCATCCCACTTCACTAAAGTTCCTCAAAGACGATAAATTAGGAGAATACAAGAAAGGGGTATATTCATAAAGACTGGCTTACTGGATATGGAATTCTCTCCCTCATCAACACAGGTCACATCTCTTGGGGAGTGTGGGTGGAACTTATAAGACAAGGTGATGACTAGTGCCTGAATTTGAGTTCCCAAATAAAGCAGATGGCATGCACAGAATAATTCAGAGATAGTTTAGTTACAAAGGTATAGACAGCATGTAGTGCAGCCACAGAGATGGTGTAATACACCAGGGTTAATTAGAGCAGAGACATCACCACCCCTAAGTCCAAAGGGACAAGGGGAGGAAGAGTATGCAAACTCTGAAGGACTGAGTCACCCAGAGTGCCTAGACCACCAGGTGAGGAGCCATGACCTGTGTCCAGGGACAAGGTTAGCCTGAGGTGACCTCACAGGCAGCAGGGAAGCAGAAAAGTAATTCTCCATGTTCGTTTCCTCTCCTCCCTGTAATCCCCTCCCAGTGCTCCTGATTGGCTGCCCCAAACCAGGCTCCAGAGGGCAAGAAAGCCTGTCTGTGTGGTCCCCACAGGCCAGTCTCCAAGCACAGGGAGCAGGGTGGAGAAGGTTGATGTCCAGCACTACTGGAGCCCAAACTGGAGCTCATTACACGAAGGCCATCTGTGAGGACCATTACATCAGGATGACATCAGATTGATCACCCCTACATTCCCATTTTTCTCCTGAATGAGATTTTCACGACTGTCTACAAGGAAATGAATGGAGCAATTTTCTGTTCCCTGCAGCGTAAGGAGATCTCTTGCCAACCACTCTCATTTAGCAGATGGTAGGTGATACTGTGAGGCCTGCGTGGCTCCTCTGAAGGCAAATGGCCAGAGACAGAGGGCACTGGGGTCAGAAGCCCTAGTTTCCAGCTCTGGGTCTGCCCCTTAAGTGGTTCAGTGACAGAAGGGAAGTCACTTCTCTTGGGACTTAGCTTCACTTACCTTGTTTGAAAAATAGTCATTGGATCTGATAATCTGTGGTCAGGGCTTTTAGGAGGCCAGTGCCTTATCTATTAGGCGAAGTGGGCATCAGTGGGCAGGGCTTTTAACCTAGATTTCTATTGAAATTATTTCACATCTCTGAGAAAACTGTGTTTTTGCACATGTGCATTTTCCATCAGAATTATAATGGCTCCTGATCAAGCGCTTAGTACCCACTAGGCACTGTGCTTAGCTTGTTCTCTTTCTCCCTCTCTCCCGCTCCTTCCGTTTTCTCTCGAGAAAATTTCATTAAATCCTTACAACAATCTATGAAGCATATGAGCCTTTTTGTACTTTATCATTGTGTGACTTCCCTAAGATACATGGTTAGGAAACAGCAGAAACAGCATTCTCTCCACACTCTTTAACAAGACGACCACCCACTTCCTCCCCTTATTGTCTCACCTCCTAGGCCAGACACAAATGGCTAAAAAACACCAAAGGTACACTCATCACTCCCACAGGACAGGCCTCAGGGCAACAAGGATGCGAGGCATCTCTGGAGGCAGGAGGCTTGGAGTTTGGGCATGGAGGTCCTCAGTGTGGGAGAGGTTCGGGAAGGGCAGTCCTGGATTCCAGAGCCCTTGGGGTAGGGAGACTCCTCCAGAGCAGGCCTAACAGCCAAGGAGGCCTTACAGCTGAGCAAGAGTGCTTCGATGTTGAAGATGATTTTTCCAGTTGACCTTCTGTGAACTTTGTTGAACCATCTAACGAAGGAAGCATTGCTCCTTTGTCTTTACAGTAGCCTCAGAAAGGTCTGGAAGAGGAACTCCCCCATCCTCAGAGGAGAACCCATCCAGACTGTGTCAAGATCAGAGGCGATAGAAGGTTGGGGTTCTTGGCTCCCTGTGATCTGGTACAGCTAAGCCTCCTGAACCCATGCAGGGAGCGCTTCTGGTGGCTCTGTCTCCATCTGGACAGCCTCTCTGCCAGGCTTTGGCTGCCCTTTGAAAGACAAGCTTCTCTATTCTCTGTTGCTTATTCCAAGCAGGACAAATGCCTAAAGAGCAACCATGAGGCCAAGTTGCCCCATCTGTGAAGCTCCCAAGGTATATAAGGCCAACAAGGGATTTCTGATCCATCCTGAGTTTCCAATGAAAGGAGAATCCTCTGAGCCAACATGCAGCCCTCCCACAAGCATGGTCAGGATGACACCTATCACAAGCCCCAGGGACACAATTCCCTTGAAACGAAAGGATTTCCTAGCCTCTCTCTGCAAGGGCAGTGGGGACCTTAGAGTTCATCAGTGCTGCACCCCAAGATGCACTGCTCTGCTGGGCACAGGCAGCCAGCACACCAGGCTTTCTTCCTCTTTGCTGGCAGGAGCCAGACCAGCAGCAAACCTTGGCAGCACTGTTTGGCCCAGATTGTGGATGTGAAATGCTCCGCATGGCTTAGCAAGGCCTCTCAATCCCACTGTGTTCTGCCAGAAGCCTTCTCTTCACCCCATCAATCCATGTAATCCCCTCCAAATTGCCTGGCTGAGTGGATGGTTTTAGCTTCAGTTGCCGCTAGGCTGTTTGAAGCCTGCAGTCTGCTAGCACTGTTGCCAGAAATCTCAGTCTCATGTCCAAGGCATGAGGGACTCTGGGGCTCTCTTATCCAGGCACCAGGATGGAGTAAAATATTTGGCCTGGCTGTTCTTGACTTGGAGAAATATGAAGGTCTTCTTAAGCAGCCCAAAAGCAAGGAGTTAGTGGTTGCAGTTTGTGGATCCGCTCCTGATTCAACCTCAGCCTGTCCTGATGTGTTGGCAAGAGACACGTTTTCCTGCTGCTGGCTCATTGGTCCCCCAGCCCTTGCCAATGGCAGTCACTTTGAGATACATGGGAAATTTATTTTCTCTTTAAACTTTGTCACCTAGCTCTTTGGAATGGTTTCACAGATAAAGAAATGGAGATGCAAGGAGACCTGTAAACCAGGAGTGTCCAATCTGCGGCCCATGGACCTCATCCTGATTTTGTGAGTTTTTTTTTTTTTTTTTTTTTGCTTATTAATCATTGTGTTGGATATCATGGAAAGTATACAGACTTTTTTTTTTTTTTTTGCTAATCAGCTATCATAGGTGTTTGTGTATTTAATGTGTGGTCCAAGACAACTCTTGTTTTTCCAATGTTTAGTGGAGAAAAATAAAGTTTGGACACTCCTGGTAAATGATGAAAGTTCACAGAGCTTCTCTATGGTAGAGCTAGAGAATCAGGGAGGAAGCACTTACCCTATGGAAATTCCCTTCAGTTAACGTCTGACTCAGACTTCAGTGGATGTTGTTGCTGTCACTTATGAACACACCTAGTCCCAGCCTTCAAGAGGTTTATAGACTGATGTTCTTTCATCACACCACCCTGGCTTGGGTTTCTTCCACCCATTTGGAAGAACTCTTCCTTCCATAGTCCCTTCCTCTGAAATTTGTCTTCTTATTTAAGAAATGCAATCTGTGGACTACTCTTGTATTTTACAGCTTATTCCCAAGGCAAAATTTAACCAAAAAATCACTCACACTTTCATATGAGAGATGAATCACAGCAATAGCCCAGGATGAAGGAGGGAAGGGGAAGGGGGTGGGAAGGGAGGTGGGTGGTTCGATAGAGGGAGGGTTAATAGTGGGGCCACACCTATGGAGCATATTGCAAAGGTACAAGTCAAATCTATCAAGTATTGAACACAAATGTCTTAACACTGTGTTTAAGTAAATGAGGTGAAAGCTATGTTAATTGGTAGTATGTAAGCACTTCAATTTGTACAAATAATTAGCACATTGAATCCCACAAAGTCATAAATGTATTCAAGATCTATGTATATATGACTTAATAAAAACATTTTAAGAAAGACAATAGGTATATGTACACCATAGAATACTATGCAACCTTAAAGAAAGATGGAGACTTTACCTCTTACATGTTTACATGGATGGAGTTGGAACATATTCTTAGCAAAATATCTTAAGAATGGAAGAAAAAGTATCCAATGTATTGGATACTTACTATGAAACCAATGTATAGCTTTCTTATGAAAGCTATAACCCAATTATAGCCCAAGAAGAAGGGGAAAGGGGAGAGGAAGGGGAGGGAAAGGGGGAGGATGGGTGGAAGGAGAGCAATTGGTGGGACCACACCTACAGTGCATCTTACAAGGGTACAAGTGAAAAAAGTCAATGCAGCTTGATCACGATATTGTATTTTTAAATGAAACAATCAAATATATGTCAACAGTAGAATGAACTCATAAAGTATTTGATATCATACACACAATAATATTCAGTAGTGACAATGAGTGAACTCCAAGTCCAGGCATCAAAGAAGATGAACCTCAAACCTAACAAAGAGTAAAAGAAGTAACTTGCAAAAGAATATAGGTAATGTATACATTTATATTGAAATAGGAAAAACTAAATAAAATAGCATCGAATGCTCAATGTGTAAAACTACAGGGTGTCCCAAAAGTTGCCATATATAGGAAAAATTAATAAGCTTATACTATGTTTTATGTTATACTTTTAATATTTTTATATTTACATATCATATAGGGAAATACTTTGTAAATAAAAGTACATTTGTCTTTATATATGTATGGAGACCTTTGGAACACCCTCTATAAGGCAAAGCAAGGGGACAATTCACACTCATCATCAGGACAAGTGCTCCTTGTGCTTGGAGACATGGAGAGGGATATGACTGGCAAGGCACCACGGGGCTCTTGGGGCTCTTTCTAGAAGGTGGAACCAAGTGGCCTGCCTCACTTTTCTCATTTAAACTGTACATGACCCTTTTCTGTGTGTCTGTCTCATCCCCTAGAATACAAGCTCCATGCTGGTAGAGTTTGGTCTGTTTTGTATATTTCTAGGTCATCAGCATTGACAAGAGCACATTGTATATAGCTGACCTTCAAGACATATTTTTGAATGAAAGAATAAATGAATGAATATATATGATTATTTCATAGCAAAAATGTAATAAGTTGATGTTTAAAATAATAAAACCCATACAAAAGAGCACTTCTTCAATAAGTGATGGTGAGAGACAAAAATGGTGGAGTGAAGTCAGGGAAGGAAACATCCCCTGTGACTGGTGTCATCTGGGGAGGATGTGAGCCAGGCATTGAGGACAGGAACAAGTATTCAGTTGCTATTGCAGCCTGTTAAGGTAAATACCATTAGTACCTGTGATTCACAGATGAGGCCTATGGCTTCCATTCAGCTAGTCAGTGGATATGCTGGTCTTTCTGACCCTAGTCCTGGGCAGAGATGGGATGTACAGGGCACACCCACCTGTCAGGCTGGGCCTACCAAGTTCAGCTCAGATGCTGCTGAGCTCACCTTCCAGTCAGACCTAGAGCTCCATGCTTGGAGGAAACCACTTTTGGGATGCACATCTCTGCAGCAAGGGTGAGTGGACAGTGGGTGAGCAGTGGTGAATAAATGGCTCCCATGTGGTGGTAGCAAAAACATCACCATCTCAATGAGATCTTCCTATAAAGGGAGATGCAGGTGGAGGAGGTGGAGCTCAGCAGCTCAGATTTCCAGCTGAAGTGTGTACAGCAGCTGAAATTGATGGGATCACAGACCAAGTTTCTACTTGGACCCAGCAGTGGAAATTTCTGCTCTTCAAAGAGAAATTATTTCATGTTCCAGGGAGAAATTCATCAACATCATTATCCAAGTAGTAGTGGCAGCATTTACCCAGTCCAAGACTATGCTAAGTGTTTCATATGCACTATTGAATTTTCATAAGAGCAGCATCACCATGTCACCAACCAGAGATTTTAGGTACCTTGCCCACTGTGATACAAGCTCAAGCTGGTGCATGCAGGACTCATGTACAGGCTGAGGGGCTATGGAACCTATGCTGCCTTAGTCACCTTGCCCCACTGCCTCTGGGGCATGACAACACAGTGGTAGGTCAGGAATTGTCTAGGTAAGTGTTAAGGAAGGGCAGCCTGGGATTGTCTATCAAGGACTCTGAAAATGGATGCTGGGTGTTTTGGGGCCACTTCACCAAAGTACCTCTTTCCATCTCTGTCTCTATTTCTCTCTCCACTTTCTTCCCCTCCATCTATTCCCACAGCCTTCCCTGGGTCCTCATGAAAATCTGAGTAGTGTCTCTGAAAATTCTTCAGACTAGCAAGGACCTGCCTTAAGACTGTGTCCCTCTTTGAAAGTTTAACAAGAATGTGTATTAAATTCTGCCCCTGTGAATCCACTGTATTTCTCTTTTTCACTAAAATTTAGACACACTTTTTACCTTCATTTCATCCTGAATTTATGTTAGCAGTGGTTCCTACAGCCTTAGATTTCAGTTTCTCTGTTCCTGTTCCTCCATGCTGCCCCAGCTCCTGGAAGACTTGAGCAGAGAGTTAATGCTCTGAAACAGACATGCCAGGTACCCAGAAAGAGAGTTTGCAACTTTAAAAGATCATTTTTTAATTTTAGAATGAAATGAAGAAGCAAATCAACACTTCCCAATTTGAAATTATGAGTTTGAGTTTTCTTAAATCAGGACCCCCTCCTTTCTAAATTGGATGATTGGAAAAAGAAATCCTATAAACAGAAAAATAAAGGATATTCAAGGATATTTGTAAAAAATCCTAGCCCCTGTTTTGACTATATCTTTTAAACCTGAAATGCCACATTCCATTAAATTGCTTCCAATGTATGTGTTGGGAACAGAGCCCAGACAAACTCAGTTATAGTCCTTTCCAAATCAGAACTCACCTGATTTCTCCCCTGGTCTTGGACCATATTGGATCTTTTAGCTCTGTCACCCTGTGTGCACAGAAACCACACCAGGCCCTAGGGGGCATCACCAGTGTGGTTGGAGGACACCAGATATGGGCAGCCACGCCCTTTCCAGCAATTATTTCTGCATAGTTTGCCCTGTTCCTGTTGTCATTGGAACATGTGTGACGACAGCCCAATGGCTTCATTCTATCTCTCAGTGCCACAGAGGGCTTTTATTTTATTTTATTTTGTTTTTGATAGCACATGACAAAAAATTTGAAGAGACCATCCAGAGAGTCTCTAAGAGTCTTAACACTGTGATCATCAGAAAAGCTATAAAAATGGAAGGATATCACAACAGAAGCTTAGGAACTACAAGCAGGAAGTCTCAGGACATATAAGGACCACACTTTTGTGCCGGTTACATGCCTAAAGTGTGTAATGGTTTCATGTGTGTCATCTCACCAGCTAAGCATGACAGTCTTTCTTTGAGACAGTCTCACTATGTCGCCCTCAGTAGAGGGCTGTGGTGTCACAGCAACCCCAAACTCTTGGGCTTGAGCAATTCTCTTGCCTCAGCCTCTCAAGTAGCTGGGACTACAGGTGCTCGCCACAACACCCGGCTATTTTTTTTTATTGAAGTTGTCATTGTTGTCTAGCAGGCCTGGGCCAGGTTCAAACCCACCTGACTGAGTGCATGTGGCAGGCATCCTAACCACTGAAATACTGGCACTGAGCCTAAGCATGACAGTCTTGTGAGAATAAAAGGCAGATAATAAAATGTGTGTTTATGGAGAATGGTGGGAAGGAGTGAGGTGCTTCTAAATAGCTTATGAGACAGCTCCTCTACTACACACATATAATATGTATATGATAGATTCATTCATTTAACAAACATTTATTAAGAACCTACTAAATAGTAGTAAGAATTGCTATATACAATGGGATATGGCACAGAATAAAATAAACAATTTTTGGAACTTATGTTCTAGTAAAGAAAAAATGATGAACGAATAAATATTTACTCTACTATCCATTAGTGGTTGATCCAGTAGTTCTGAGGTAAGATCTGTAACATCGTTGTACATCTACCAGATCTACAAGCTCCTACTTTGACTATAAGATTGACTATGTTGCCCACCAGAGGGGGAAAAGTTGGGGAGCTCTGGACAATGGGGAGGACAGAGTTACAAGAGTCCATCATCAACAGAGTGCATGAAAAAAACTGTAAGAGACACTATATTTCAAATCTAAGCTGTACCTTGATTAAGCCATGTGGCTTGGGAAAGTTATTCACGCCCTCTGTGACTCAGTTTCCTCAACTGTAATAACACTATTGACATATTAGGTTTTAGTTTTACATTAAATAAATCAATAGCTATAAAATGTCTACCATGGTGAGTGCCCAGTAAATGCTGCTTGTTAATCAGCATTATCATTGCAGCAACCCAACTGTTGAAGTTACTGGCTCCACGAGAATTGGTGACACTCATTATATTGCCAGTAAAATCTTGCTACCATGTATGACAAGTGGTCCTTGCTCGGTGATAGTGGTTCTTATTATTATCAGAAGCCCAAATACTTAGGGTGAGGGCTAGGAGGGCACTCAGCATAGATGGAAAATGCCATTCAGAGATATCAGCATTAGATTGTACATTTTTTTATACTTGAAATACTTTTTATATTTAATTTTCTCTTTTATAAAAATAAGCATTAATAATCATTATCAAGCATCCATTGGGTGCCAGCCCTAAGCCCATGTTCTAGAGCTGCAGTCCCCAACCCCAGGCAGTGGATCGGTATCTGTCTGCGGCCTGTTAGGAATGGGGCCACTCACCAGAGGGTGAGTGGCGGGTGAGCAAATGAGGCTTCATCGGTATTTACATTTGCTCCCTATCCCTTACATCACCACCTGAGCTCTGCCACCTGTCACATCAGCTGTGGCTTTAGATTCTCACAGAACTGTGAGCTCTACTGTAAATGGTGCATTCAAGGGATCTAGGTTGTGGGAATCTAAGGCTCCTCCTCCCTCCAATCCATGAAAAATTGCCTTCCATGAAACTGGTCCCTGGTGCCAAAAAGTTTGGGGACCGATGTCTTGGAGAATACAAGGACAATAATAAAAAGCCAAATGTAGTTCCCTGCTTCCCACCTAGCTAGGATGTGAGACCTAAATGAACTCCTAGATCAAACATCGCAGAGCAGCACAAGACAGGGTCAAGCCCTGGGGCATCCTCTGAGCACCACAGAGGAGAAGAAAGAAGTTACCTGGAAAGAAGGCAGAGCCCATCAGGGATGCAAGGAGCACCTCTGAGTGCCAGCTGTCTCTCATTTGTCTCATTATGACACGTTCTTAAAGCCATTTTACAGACAAAAAAACAAGTTTCAGAGAATCTGAATGACTCGTCCATAGTCATCCAGCTATTGATAGACTGCCCAGGATTCAAAGTCATGGATGACCATAAACTCCGTGTTATTTTCCTCTATTACAAGGAGTCAATCAATATAGGGTGACTGTCAGAGCTGTGGAGGCGACTAGGAATAGCACTAGGATCACGGCTGTGTGATTAGATGAAGTGTCTCACCTCTTTGTGCCTATTCTCTCAGATACAAAGTATGTTTCATGAAGATATTGCTCTCATGGCATTGACAATGACGTGGTCCCTGTTTATAGCACAGATGGCACTCAGCAAGTGTCAGATGTCATATCACATATGTTGACGCTACTACTTCTATAACCATCTACTCTTCTTGGGGCTGTTGCCATAAGAGAGCCGTAGAGATCAGAAGATTAGAAGAGTCCTAGGGCAGAAGAAGTTTCTTGAGAATGGAGGGAGAGGAGCCCCTGTGGGGAGGTCCAGGGCAAATGCCTGGACATAGGCTTCCGGGGGCTGCCAGATCCTGCCCACCAGCTTCCTCATTCCCTTCAGGAGCTGTGTTTCTTGGAATGGTCTCTTTTGGAAATTAATGGTCCTTAGAGCAAAGACTGTCACTGTTCTACTCATGTGGCCTCTGCACTCACCATTGTTCAACCCTGTTCTGCCTAAGGGCTCTGTCTGGCTGCAGGAGTATGTGAGACTGCTGCATAGAGCAGACCAACGCGGTGGATGTGTGCACAGCCTCCGTGCTCGCTGGAGCAGGGCGACACTGAAGCTCAGTCCCACCTACTGGAAGTCCCAGCAGCACTGAACTGCAGTTGCCCACACAACAACCCACTCATTAATTCATCCTTTGTTGGTTTCCTTCTCTTCTTCTCTTTCCTTTGCCACCTCTGTACTTCCCTACTTGTGTTTCCTGGGATCACCCAAATCCTACTTCCAGGGTTGCTTCTGAGGGAACCCAGCTGTGGACAGCTGCACTCATAACAGCCCTCCAGCTCAGCACCCAGTGCTGGGTTAGGCCACTCTGTTACCTTTCTCTTCATGTCTCTTCACACTGGGACTCATTAGGGGAGCCTTTTTGCTTCTGAATAGAGCTTATTACCAAAATGTTCAATCTGTTTGTGACAGGGACTGAAACGAAATCACTATCACCAGCCAGCTTTCACAAATGCCTTATTCTCCACGGTCCCTATTGTACCACTGCACTGCCCACCTGCTCAGTGTATAGTCCCCGTACCCTTCACTACCCCGATGCCCTTCTCAGGGGAGGACTGGAAGAAGTGATCAGTTTCTGTATTACCTCTGAACTAAGGAAAGCTTAAGCTAAGGAGTTTGGAAAGACAGGTTTCCTGTATCAGCAAAGAGTTAGGCTAAAGCGCCTTTTATGGGATGATCCGCTGAGATAGGAGAACTCCACCGCAGTGGGTGGAGAGATCTCCCAGGGAAGAGAGAGGCGTCTGTTCTTCCTCATTTGCTGACTCTGAATACTTGGAGAAGTCTACCACGCTGCCAACTGGATCTTAGCAAAGAGCAAAAAAGAATGTGGGCTTTTCAGATATTTCATTGAATTATTTAGAAAATATTGCTGAGCACCTACCATGTACTCCGGTAGGCACTGATTTAGGGTGTCGCTACTGCATAAATATGATGTTTAATCCTCTATACTAGGGAATAGAGAGGGATCGGCAAACACCAACCAACCACCAAAATCCCCCACGAAGTCTGCCTTCATGAAACCTACAGTCTGTTTCAGTGATCTATTGCTCCATAACAAGGGGCACCAGACCCTAATGGCTTGAAGCAATAACCAAGTGCTCCAAATTCTGTAGATCAGCAATTTGATCTTCAGCTCAGTTAGGTTGATCTTCTACTTATCTCTCCTGGGGTCATTCATGCAACTGAAGTCACATGTGCCTTGACTGGGGCTGCATGATCTAAGATGGCCTGACCCCCACCTGGCAGGTGGTGATAGCTATTAGCTGGTTGGTTGAGGGGGCCTCAGGTGAGACAGCATCTCTCTACCCCACAAACCCTTCCTTCCTCCAACAGACCAGTCTCAGAAGTTACAACATCATCTTTACAGCATTCTACTGATCAAAGCAAGTCTCAAGGCCAGGCCACACGTGAGCAATACTCTGTCTCTTCATGAGAGCTGCTTCAAAGATAACATTGCATGACAGCATGTATATAGTTCGGAGAGGAGTTTGGGGAGGGGAGGGGTTTAATCTAAAATTATTCTAATATTTGAGTCAAATTGCAAATATATAACCATGTCTAGTCAAAAATTCTCACTGCTGGTTCCACATAGAAATTACCTGGAGAGCTTTATAGAAATTTCTTTCATCATAAGCAATTAGATCGGGGCTGGTGCTTGGGAATCTACATAGTTAAGCAGCTCCCCAAGTGGTTCTAAATTGTAGCTAAATTTGAAAATCACCAGTTAAAATGTTCTGAAGTAAACATGAAGCAGGGTAGAAGACTCCTGCATAATAGGAGAGGCAGATAAGACACAGGAGTCAGGAAAAGATCCACTAAAGAGGAAAGATTTGAGTGAAGACATGTATGAAACAAGGGAGACAGGGAGCCTCGGTGCCACTTGGAAGAAGCAAGGAAGGGGCCAGCGGAATGTTCTGAGAGGGGACCAGAGGCTGTGGTGGCAGGACCAGGGGTGGCAGCAAGCACTTTGATCTAGACCGGTGATTTTCAACCAGTGGGCCTGAGAAGAACTTAGGTGTACCACAAAAATTTTTAATGCTCATTAATTAAACTATTTTTTCTTTTTTCTTTTTTTTTTAGAGATAGAGTCTCATTTTGTCGCCCTTGTTAAGAGTGCTATGGCATCACAGCTCACAGCAACCTCAAACTCTTGGCCTTAAGCAAATCTCTTGCCTAAGCCTCCTGAGTAGCTGGGACCACAGGGACCCACCACAATACCCAGCTATTTTTTGTTGCAGTTTGGCCAGGGCCAGGCTTGAACATGCCACCTTTGGTATATGGGGCCAGTGCCCTACTCACTGAGCCATAGGCGCTGCCCAATTAAATTATTTTCAAAAGCACAGGAAGTGTATTCTTTCTTTTCTTTTCTTTTCTTTTTGCAATTTTTGGCCAGGGCTGGGTGTGAACCCACCACCTCCCATATATGGGGCTGGCGCCCTACTCCTTTGAGCCACAGGCGCCACCGTATTCTTTCTTTACTTTTTTTTTTAATCAACATAATTTAAGTATGCTGTGGAAGTTTATAGTTCAAGTGTTCTGTGAGATATAAAAGGATGGATGGAAAACACTGGCCTGGTCCCTTCTAGACCAGAGGCAGCTGGGCCTTGGACAAAAGTCTGCTTGTTTGCCCAGGGCTCAGGGCCTCACTGACCCTGGGACCAGTCACTTCCCTTGGTGTCTGCAGAGAAGTGAAGCAATAAAGAACTACGTGGACCACCTGTGGAAGGACACACAACTTTTCAAAAGCTATTTTTATTTGTAATCTTGTTACCTTCTAACGTGGCCTTGTTTCTCAAGTTCTAGAGATGAGCGTGGAATCAGTGAGTTCTAAAAATAGCTTTTGAAAAGTTGTGTGTCTTTCCACAGATGTGGCCCAATACCCGAGTGTAGAATGTGATATAACAACCACAAAAAGCATTGTTTCTGAGGAGACAAATGCAGAAGAAAAGAACTCAAGGCTGAGAAACAGGAGAGGCCGTATGCTGGTCCACCCCAGGCAGCGACTCAGCACTGTGTGAAGGAGGGCAGGCCAGGGCCTCAGCCTGCTGGCCTTACAGATGTCCCAGGAAATAATCTTTCACAGTAATCGTGCCACGTGTTAAGGGAAGAAGAGAAAAAAATGCTTTTCTCTCTCAGATTTTTTTGGATGAACTTGAGAATTCATTTGACCTAAGGCTAACAGGACAAAAACATACACATTTACTTACTGTAAGGTTTATGTACGACCTCAAAAGGAAATGAAGACCCAAAGTAGTAGCAGAATATACATGCTTTGGGACCAGGTTGAACAAAGAGAGGAACTGTGGAACAGTAAACTCTCTGGGGAGGCTAAACAAAGATGGGACTGATTTTTATAAAGTCTATTTGCACAAAATTCTCTTGGTCTCAGCTTCCAGTCCTTCCAGTCCTGAAATGTTCCCTGTGTTCTGGGGTGGGAAGGCCGTTTTCCACATGGGGCCGTAACTCCTGCTTTCAGGAAGAAAAGAGGGAGAGTCAGAGCAGTCTTCTCACACCTGTTGCCTTTTTCAAAGTGCCTTTAGCTCAAAACAATCCTTTTGCCCAAAGTGAGATATTTGGAGGTGATAGATTCTTCCACCCTTCAAGTTACTTCAAAAACAAAATCCCTGGCCGGGAGACTTCTGCGTGGGTTTTTTAAGGTGCTTTCCTGTGTGTGGTGGCATTTTCCTTCACACTGCAGCTATGGGTGGGGTTGGGGATGCCAGTGGTTGGCTTTCTATTTTATAAGAGCAGACAGAAGCCCTGAGAGCTAGAAGGCCAGTACGGGGTCCCCCGGTGATGAGGAGCTGAGAAAGGACAGGATGTGGGGGTCCAGCTTCCCCAGTGCTCACTGTCCTCCTCCCAGCCTGCCCGCTGACATTGAGCAGTCTGTCCTGATCATCCCACGTTCATGGACCTCCAGAGAGCTCTTTAACATCTTGTCAGCACACCCCTTCTACAAAGTTTCCAATTTACTACCTAGGTTGAAGCTTGCCTAGAAAAATCTGGCTCAGTACACAGTTGTCACTTCATCTAACACCATCTGTGTCCTCACAGGAGGCAGCAGTGCCTGGCCTCTGTGGGGCCACGTTAGAAGGTAACAAGAATATGATGTGGCCCAATTCCCAGTGACAGTGGCCCTGCATGAAGGAATGGTTCTGGAGATGATGTTAAGATTCAAACTGGGAACTCCCAACCCCCCAAGGGCAGGCCCCAAGTGAAGAATGGTCAGAGTCTCCAGAAACGATGAGGGTAGAGATCCCAGCAGCCTCTTTCCTCCTCACAGTGGCTCCACAGTCGGCAAGCAGAAATTTCTCACTGTTCTCGGAGCTGCCAGTGCCCTGCCAGCATCCCGGCGTCAGTGGTAAGCAGGAGGGAGATCCTATTAAAAGGCAACTTCCCGGGGCTCTCTCCAAACCCGGTGAATCTGGGACTGCTCATTTTATTTTTTTTAATTCTTTATTAAATCTTAACTGTGTACATTAATGCATTTACGGGGTCCAAGGTGCTCATTTGGTATGCAATGTGGACTGCTTACATCTAACTGATTAACATAACCGTCTCCTTGCTTATTTGTTGTGGCAAAAAATTCATACTCTATTCTTAACAGTATAGAAATGTATCATTGCATGATGCACATTAGGTTG
>CAUYQV010033195.1:0-67708 GCA_963574575.1 Galagoides demidoff | reverse complement strand
AAATAAATAAATAAATAAATAAATAAATGCTAACTTATGTTGATTAATCACTACACTAATCCGTCTCAAAAAAAAAAAGAACTACTACATTTCATCAAATTGAAGATGCCACCAATTTATTGCAATTCACATCCTAATTTTAGAAATAATCAAATGTGAAAAAAAGTACGTTTTAAATATACTGCAAGGCAGTATTAGAACAGCTAGTAAAATAGCCATTTTCTCATGAGAGTTGATGAAATGCTTCCAGTATACTGTATTCAGACTCCTCTGTATGTTTCCCCGGAACTTATAATTTTTTTCCTTAGGGAGCCATTTAATATTTCAGAGCAATGTATACAGATTGTTGAAAAGTTTTTCTTCTTAAGATATTGAAAAATAGGCTGGGTGCAGTGGCTTATGCCTATAATCCCAGCACTTTGGGAGGCTGAGGCAAGAGGATAGCTTGAGGTCAGGAGTTCCAGACTAGCCTATTCAGTTTAGCAAGACCCTCAAGAGTTGGAGGTTGTTGTGAGCTGTGTGATGCTGTGGCACTCTACTGAGGGTGATAAAGTGAGACTCTGTCTCTCCAAAAAAAAAAAAAAAGAAAGAAAAAAAAGCCGGGCATGGTGGTTGTGTATCTGTAGTCCTAGCTACTTGGGAGGTACAAAGATTGCTGAGCCCAGGAGTTCAAGGCTGAAGTGAGCTATCATTGTGCCACTATATTCCAGCCTGGGTGACAGAGTGAGAGCCTGTCTCTAAAAACTAAATAAATACATAAATAAAATATTAAAGAACACCTTGTGCTTCAGTGAACACACGTGGAAAAGTTCTTGAAATAAGTAATAAGAGATACTCTTTGCTAAGCTCTTGGTTACAATGTGTCTTTCTTTCTTTTTTTTTTTTTTTTTTGAGATAGTCTCACTATGTCACCCCCAGTAGAGTGCAGTGGTGTCACAGGTCACAGCAACCTCAAACTCTTGGGTTTAAAAGATTCTCTTGCCTCAGTCTCCCAAGTAGCTGGGACTACAAGAGCCTGCCACAATGTCCACCTATTTTTTTTGTTGGCAGTTGTTTAGCTGGCCTAGGCTGGATTCGAACCCACTGGCCTGGGTGTATGTGGTCGGTGCCCTACCCACTGAGCTATGGGTGCCTGCGATGTATTTTTCTTAATAACTGATAAATGACAGCAGCATTATTGAATATTTGTTCTGGAAAACAGAAAAAAAAGGCAATGGTAAACTCCTTTGACATACTTTATAACCACACCCCCAGGTTCCTTTGTGTTTTAGTGGTCCCAGGAGCGTGTTAGGAAACTGACAAGAATAGTCTCAATTAAACACCATCCTCTTCCTTCAGGAAAAGCTTTCTTGTTCTGCAGTATCCCCGGAGAGCATGGACTTGGAGCTGAAAGCCTTGTTGTTCTTACTGGAAAATGCAGTCAGTGTCTGAGGCACCACCATGCTAGCCTTATGCCTAATGATCACATCAGACTGTATTTAACCACTGCATACAATTTCCTTTGTCTCCCCCTCCTTTTTTGTAATTTTTTTTGTTGTTTCGTTGTTATGGGTAGTGACAGTTTTTGGTTTCTTTCGTTTACCAACGGTTTCCTTTACCACAGCCTCTATTCCTCCCGCTGGAAGCCTGGCATAATTGGAAGCTGGAAGAAAAACCACAACTGAATAGGCTGGCACTTACTTTAACAGTCATTTCCAACCACAGATTAATACTGTTACTGGATTTGACTAACGGCTCTCAATCAGCCCAACTGTCATCACTTGAAAACATACTAGCCGGTAGAAGCCAAAAGGGAAAATATAAGCAAATTCAAATCATGGTATAAATTTTCTTTTGAATCTAAAGGTATTTATCTCTGTCAATATCCTCTTCTTGGTTCTTAATAATGTGTATAATGTATGGATCAGGAGATAATACACTGCATGGCTCCAGCTAGCAGGAGAATGAAGTTGGCAGGTAAGGACTGCCATGGGCATCAGCTGGCCTAAGACTGGCTGCTCAGCTGCCTGTAGAATGGGTATGTATCCTGCCCCTTGTCCTACCCATCTGTGGAAAGGCACAGGATGCTGGTGTCCAAGCTTGCTAAGTAACCAGCACCAAAGTCCAGATGGAATGAGGCCCTCCGAGAGGCTCTGTTGTTGCTAACAGTGTGCTCAATGCTTACTTATTACAAAAAGGAGCCATGCTCCTTTTCTCTTTGTCATTTACTTTTGATATAGTAGGCTCTAGGCCTAGTGCCACTGATACAGAATCTAACCTACACAGAAGGAGAAGAGGGCTTGACTGACCATTATTTTCTGACTGATGACTGCTGGGTCCTACTCCGGGTGTTTCTCACACATTAGTCCCAATCTTCCTCCTTAAAAATGTATTGAACATGCATTTAAATACATTCCTGGTGGAAAGAAAACGAAGTAGAAAAATCTTCCTGGAGGACAGTTCACCTCCATGTATCAAAGGGCTTAGGGTTTTGAATATTCTTTCTCACTATTCCACTTCCAGGAATGAATCCTACAGGAGTAATTGTGTGAAGGCAGAAAAACTTTAGTTATAAGAATGTGCATCACAGCCTGCCTTAAAGAAGTCTTGCAAATTTAATTCATTTAACCAATGTTCATTACATGTTTATATGTGCCAGGGAATATTTAAATAAATAAGATCAAGGGTGGCGCCTGTGGCTCAAGGAATAGGGCACTGGCCCCATATACTAGGGGTGGCAGGTTCAAGCCCAGCCCCAGCCAAAAACTGCCAAAAAAAAAAAAAATCAAGATGTATTTTTATATATCTGCTTTATAAAAAAAACTGCTTTATATAAAAATGCATGAGCTAACATTGTAAGAAAATTAAAATATAATGCATAAGAAAAATAGTTGAAAGGTACCTATTAAACCTATAACCTATATGATCTCTTGGTCACTGGTTTATGGTTTATTTTTCTTTCTCTTTTTTTAAATAAAACACGTTATCTTGTTTTATCTTATCTGTATCTAATTTTCATTTGCTAATTTTGGCATCCATTGATAATTTTCTAACTCCCACATTTATTAGCTGCAATACTACTGTAAGAAAGAGCTTTCTCTGAATCTCCTATTTATACTGGTAGGGACTCATAGATTTTTATTTTACTTAGTGAATTATTTACTATGACTATTTATTTTGATGCTCATATTTTCTCAAATTTGTTCAGTGGCCTATCCAAGATAAATTCTGTGCCTTTTTGACATATTCCCATTATCTTTGAGCATTTCCTTACTTTCTGGTACTCAAGATACAAACTTATCTTGTACTTTTTACTTGTGTTTTTAAAATGATCTGCAATAACACACACTACTTTCCTTAAACTGAAGAATGCACAAAAATAATCTTATATAAAATATAACAATCTGTACAATGTATGCATCTTATGTAAGATTATTTTTAAAAGTCCAGATTACGGAGCCTACATGGTACAGAGATATTAAAACATTAAAACTAAATGTCAAACTAAATTTAACACTGAAATTTAAAAACTCAGTTCTACTTGAGATGGGAGAGGGGAGAACACGTCTTACCCACGAGAAAGGCAGTTATATTCAGTGAGATCATTAAATGCACGAGTCACTGCTCTTTTTTTGATTGAAACCAGTGAGCCAGCCACACAGCCCCAGATATGGAAAGGTAACAGCTAAAGTACGTTATTTTCAATGAATGTCTCACAGACAAATGTCTCCTTGTTTCACCACCCAGGAAACTGCATAGAAGAATGGTGAGACACCATGGTTTTCAACCGAGTGACTGAGTTTCTTCCTGCTGACTATCTGGAGTTCCCCTATGAGCTGTGCGAGGTACTTCTTCCTGTGGCTCAGAACAAGACTCTCTCTAAGAGCATCAGGGACTGAACTCTGGATCTGTGAGGTATTATGGAAAACAAAGGGAGATCTTGGTGGATAGTTAGTAGAGCCCTTACCACCCCAGATTCCTGCTCGGTTTCTTTAATCTTATTAGATGGGTTTAATGAAACTCACTTTCACACTCAGCCTCCAGGACCAGTTCTAGACTTTGTGGTGACTGTGGTGGAATGGAGAGGAAGAGACGTAAGGAGCCCTATGATGAGTCATTACTTCACTAATTGAGTCATTTGGCCAGGCCGCCCAGTCTGCCGTGACCCAAGTTCATGCTCTGTACCCTGGGTTTCAGCTTCTGTCTAGAATTCCAGGATTCCAGGTCTCCGGCTTTCTGACTCCGAATTCTCTGGAAAGAAGCCACCCTTTATCCTGTTCTAGCAAATGATACACGCAGGTACTTTAACAATATGAACAGCGATGATAGTGGCTGAGTTTCACTGAGCATGTAGAATGTAAAAGATGAAGCTAAGTGCTTTACATGTCACTGCTTTATTTAATCTCCTATCAACACGATGGGGGAGGTATATATTAATATTATTAATATCCTTATTTTACAAACTGAGGTTGAATCATGGTTGATACCAAGTCATCATCATAGACCTGGGACGTGACGGAGTCAGAAGCACATGCTACAAAGCTGGTTCTCCCAATCATGTTACTGCAGCGTGTACTTCAGTTATGACTGTGAAACTGCTAGTAGGACTTGAGGCTCTGACTGAACAAAAATTCTAGGTTTCTTTAAAAAAAAAAAAAAGACTGGGAATAAGACTGGTAAGCTTAATGTTTAGACCAAGTAGCATTCTTCAGTTGATTCTAAGATAAGAGCGGGGTTGGTGTATGTCTGCCCCAGGAGGCTGTGGTGGGAGGATCGCCTGAAGCTGGCAGTTGGAGACTAGCCTGGGCAACATTGGGAGACCTTGTCTCTTTGAAAAAGAGAAAGAAAAAGGAAAAGAAAGGTGATCCCAAGCAGCCAGCAAGTCCAGGATGAACTCCAAACAAGCTGCCATACAGCACTTGAGTTGTCCATTCATTGATTCACGTAGCACACGCAGGATCTGTGATGTGCTGGTCACTGTGCTGAGTGCAGGAAACACAGAAAGGTGTAAGACTAACGTCATTCCTGCCCACGAGGGGCTTACAGTTTAGAGGGAAAGAAAGGCAATCATTCCATAAATGGTGTCATGAAGAAAGTAAGATACTGTGGTGGGGACTGATAAAGTGGACCAGGGAGGCCTCTCTAAGGGGGTGACATTTGTCCTGAAGGATGAAACACAGGAGGCAGGGCTGACGGTCTACCTTTCCGTTCATCTTTGGTAAGAGATGGAATTTCTGAGTACTCTTCAAGGGTGCTCTATGGCTTGGGTTTTGTTAGGCTGGTCAACCACTATTTTATAACCCATATACTTCATCACCAATGCTTTCCTTTACTCTTCAATTCAGTCTAGAATTGCCCTCATTTTTTTTTTTTAATACAGAAAATGACTTTAGAATTAGGGATAAGTAGAAAGGTCTTTGTGTTTTTGCAGAGTTCATCCAAGTGTACTATTTGTTTATTCCCTGTAGAACTGTCATATCAGATTTAGGGAAGATGATGAAAGAAAAGAAAGGGGCCCGGAGGAAGCAAGGCCAAGCTTGCTGTTCATGTGGGCCCCGAGTAGGGGAGTGGACGGCAAAAGAAGGGAACCTGATCCAATTTTCTCCCTGTCAGTGCTGTCCTTACAGTGGTCAGACATGGCACTCAAAACCAAAAGGCTTTGAACCAGTGCTGGGTTAGTCTTGACCTACCTTGTTCGTATTTCTGCAAATGATACTTTTATCCTCTCACATGTAGAGATCCTGGAGCGTCCTAAGATGGCATCGGCACAGAAGATGTAGGGTCCCTCTCTGTCACAACCTAACTGCATTTTCTCTAGGAGAATAGAGGCTCCCTAGGAAATGTGGGGTTGGAACTAGTGGCTTTTTACAGGGAATATTTCTGATGTTTAGGGAGTTCAAATAATGATTATTATCTCATGTTCAAAGATAGTAGTAAAAATAGTTGTTTACTTGCTTCTTAGAGCAATTTAAGGTCCTGAGACCCTCTACTGCCTGGTTTCCAGAAATCTGTTTTTCCTCCATCATAATATTTCCTCTGACAACTGAATAATTAATCCTAATGACTAACCTAGTCTCCTAGGAAAAAGGCTTGAGAAATCTGCTCCTGATGCATGCAGTAAGTGCAGAAGGGCACATGAAGTCATGTGGATGGTGTGGGAAGGCCAAAATTCCCTTCCCAAGGCCTGATCCACCCTGAAAAAGGGGGAGCGAAGCTCAGCCTCTAATTATTGGAGCAGGCGTTTTATTGCTTCACATACAACCAAGACCTCAGAAGTTTCTTCTATCACACAGAGGTGACACGGATCAGCACGCCTGCTCACTCGTCTTTGTCTGCCAGTGGAACTCCACACCAACTGACCGAAGCTGTCACCACTGCAGGCTGCCAATGTGGGCCTCCAGATTGTGAGGCCACGAGGTCGGATATGGGACCTGGCTCTGTGCTGAAACAGGGCTGTGTGTCTAAGAGGCCAGCAGCCAGGCACAGCACTCTCAGTGACAGCTTGGCCACTCGTCTGAGAGGGAAGGCAAATCCCATTTCATCAGGTTTGGCATGGAAGGCTAATTGTTCACCCCATACCCAAAAGTACGTGAGTGGCAGAAGGAAAGAAAAGTACAGGCCCCAAGTGTGGATGCAAAAGGGGGTTTCTCTGGGAATGAACATTTTGGTTAATTTGTTTTGGATTCTATGGTGTTTTCACCCAGCTCTCATTTGCTATAAGCTATATTATAGTTCCCAGGTTTTAAGGATAATTCTGTTAATGAAATAATGCAATGCCAAGAAATGGCATCCCAGGGCTATGCCCTTTACTGCTTTTTAAAAACTGTCAAAGCCATCATTCCCTAACAGACTCATACAGGAAAAAAGATGAGGCTTATCTTGTTTTGAAGCTATTGTGTTACTAGCCTTTGAATGGCATAAAAGAAAGATAAGTAAATGCTTGCAAAATAAGGTCTGACCCAAACTTCACCTGATACGCAGTTTCTGTCCTGCTGAGTGCACATGATAATAAGATTTCAGACTCAGCATTAGGAAACCATGGTTCAATCCAGAAGTGTGCTCTACAACCCTGGGAGGGCTCCTGATTACTTCACAGTGAAGCCAGCGTCACAAACAGGATTTCCTAAAGAGGTCTTAGGGCAAGGAAGCTTCATTCTAACTTTGGCTCTGCCATCTGGGCAGCCCTGCTACTCCCCCCGCCCCCCTGTAAACAGGCAGTTAGAGGGAACCCGGACACTCCTTCCTATTGTTCCTCACGGCTCTCACTTCCCTTTCATCTTTGGTAATAGCTGGAATTTATGAGTTTGCTGGATGACCTTCCAAGTCTTTCCCTTCAGAGTTTATTTACTTGATGGATAATCCTTAGCAGGGCTCCATCTTTTGGCTGCCCTCACTCCTGCTCCATTTGCCCAAAGCTGGGGCTTCACCTCCTGATGCTGTTTCACTGGATGGAAAGGGAGTCAGAAAGATTGTGTGTGATTGTTACAGTCCAACAGTGACTGTGCAGACGGTGTTTCTAGCTTATACCTTCCACTCCGATCGTCTGGCTTTTCTAGAAATACACTGCTATTTCTATGGCTTGCCTCATGAAGTTCTCATTAAACATACAATTGAACATCTCCAAAAGCCAGTTCAAGACTAACTTCATGAAGCTCCTATTATTCTAGTCCAGTTCAGGATACTGTTTAACTTTTCTAAGCTCTTGTAGTTTTCAAAATCAGTGCAACATAGCTCAGTGTAAATTTACATATACATAGTTTGATACTGCTTGCTAATGATCACATACTAATGCAGCATGTACATTTTTCTTACTCATTCATGCAGGTTATAACCTTCTAAAGGCTTGGTCTTTTACTTTTTTGCTAGCTTCCACAGTGCCCAGAATAACTGTCAGCACCTGGTAGGTTTTTCAAAAAATTATCTGTCCCTTCAGTAACTGAGAGAAGAATCCCATGGGAGACCAGGTTTTGTTGAGTTTCCTTATTATGCAATTTGCTTAAATATATAAATGCAAACAGAATTACCCAAAGGAATAACGCTAGGACTAGGATTAATTTAATACGTTTATATCATTTAGATTAGTAAAATGATCTAAAATCTCTAAACCTAAAATAAACTGCTTTCAGGGAATATAAAATGAAAAAATTATTAAATTACGTTGAAGAAAAATCTTGAGATTGTGTGACTGGGGAGAAACACGGCAAAACTGTTTTGTGGAAGGCAAGGACCAAATGACGCATTTGGCCTAACTTATGTCAAAGCTACTCACGGAATGACAAGCTCCGAGCTACAGGCCATGTGATACGTTCATTCGTTCATCATTTATTTACTTGGTGGCCACTTCACGCCATGCTCTGTCAGGTACTAACTACACAGTGGTGAAACAGAGATGCTCTGGTCCAAAGCTTCATGAATGATGGGGAAAATAGGTTTTAAGCTGTCCCCGGATTACGAACAAGATAGGTGCTGTAGGTTTGTTCTTAAGTTAAAAGCGTATTTACCTATTACCTGTTATAGCCCCATGTGTAAATGGGAGTTGTACGTCACCTGATGCTTGTAACTCTGGGATTGCTTGTAATTGCAAACTGTGATAAGTGTTATCAAGGAAAAAACCCCAAAGTGCTCGGAGGGTGAATATCAGAGGGTACTGATTTTCCTCTGGGTCAGGGAAGGCCTCTTGAGGAAACAGCATTTAAGATGAGATGGGAAAGATGAATTGAAGCAGCCAGGACATGAGCTGGGAGTGGAATGGTCAGGGAGTATTCCAGGGAAACACTGTAGGGAGTCTCTTGAAGGAACTGATATAATCGTTCTTTCTGTACAGCAAAGCCAATATGCTTACAGATTCCTATAAGAATATAGGACATTCAAATACTCAACAAATCTTGATTGATTGCTGATTATGTGCAGGACATAGTTTCCTTTGGCTATCTAAGTTAAAGCAAAGGTTCTTGGCCCTGTGAAGTTTAAGTTTTACAACATCAACTAAAAGAATCAACTTATATTCGTCTAAATACTGCAGTTCTGTCCTCAGACCTTGGCACGTATACAATGAAACTAGAATTTTCAGAAGAAGAAATTGTGATATACAGGAAGGAGGGGGCAGCTATTACCTGCTGGGATATCATTCTGCATGGCTCCCTTGTGTTTTTGTACATCTTGCTAGTAAAAGCATGGACTACATTTGCCCTGGATTAGATTTTCTCTTTCTATTTTTAGTAGAGAAGGGGGTCTTACTCTTGCTCAGGCTGGTCTTGAACTTGTCAGCTGAAGCAATCCATCAGCCTTGGCCTCCCAGAGTGCTCAGATTACAGGTATGAACCACCTCACTCAGCCTTGCTGAGTTCTAAATTTCAGCAATTATATTAAATTTATTTAAAAAAAAATTTTTTTTTTGAGACAGAGTTGCACTATGTCGCCCGCAGTAGAGTGCTGTGGTGTCACGCTCATAACAACCTCAAACTCTTGGGCTTAAGAGATTCTCTTGCCTCAGCCTCCCAAGTAGCTAGGACTACAGGCACCCACCACAACACCCAGCTATTTTTTGGTTGTAGTTGTCATTGCTGTTTGGCAGGACTGGGCTGGGTTCAAACCTGCCAGCTCCAGTGTATGTTGCTGGTGCCCTAGCCGCTGAGCTACAGGCACTGAGTTTATTTCAAGTTTTTAAAAGTTCTTTTTATTTGGTTCTTTTTAAAATTTGTTTGGTCATTTTTGACATCTCTTGGTGCTTGCTTATTCTTGTGATTCTACCACTTATTTCTATACATATTCCATGGATTTTACTGTCAAAATCTAATAATTTCAACATCTTACGTCCTTGAACATGGAAATCTTTCTAGTCTCTGATTGAAATGCTGATGTGTGCACCTGCCTCTGGGAGGTCTTCCTATTTCATTTTCTTTGCTGCTCACCGCTCCAGCTCTAAGTTCAATTCACTAGCTTTTGGGGGTTGGACAGGTAGTGATGAAAGAGTTACTGCCTTTAATGATTTCTCATCTCCCAGGAGCCCTGAATTTCATTACAAAGAAATTTTTTCTCAAGAATCCAGTTTTGTAGTGGGAGAGCCTTAAAGCTGACACTTTAACTTTGAGTATCAGATGAAATTTTAAAGGACTAGTGGGAATAGGGGAAAGTAGTTGTAATTGCTCAGGGATCTTGGTATAGAAAGTCAGAATAATTTAGGCAGGAGTTTTGAGAAGTTGCCCTATATATCTATAAGGCAACTTCAAACACTGCAAACAAAACCATACTGGCTAATAAGAGTCAATGCTGTGCATGTCTTCCCAACTCAGTAGCTTACTCACTTACTTTTAGTCTTATAAAAGTGGTATCATTGGCTCGGCGCCTGTGGCTCAATTGGCTAAGGTGCCAGCCATGTACACCTAGGGTGGTGGGTTCGAATCCCCAGCCCGGGCCTGCCAAACAACAATGATGGCTGCAACCAAAAAATGGCCAGGTGAAACTGCCCAGTGCTATAAAGTAAGAAATTTTTTGGAGACTAGGTTGTTAGATATTTATCAGCTTATCACTCAGAAAAAAACCTTCACAGTCTGTCTCACTTATCAATACTCCACTCACCAAAGTCTGGTGTAAACTCTGGCCTTCATTCAGAGTAGATAGTGACTTGCCCCCAATAAATGCACTCATTCTGGCCTTACTCTTCTGCTGTGGCATCACAGACCTAGGATGTGCTCCATCCTAGCTCCCTTCCCCCCAACTTTAGAGACTTCTTCCACCCCCAGAATCATCAGCCCCTCACTGGTTCAAGGCTATGACAGAGCCCATTGCCTTTGCCAGAGTGGATCTCTTGTCTGAACAGTCCTTCAGAGCTGTCTTATACATGTGTGACTTGCTTTACTGTTAATCATGTCCTGTCTTGTGACACCTCACCATTATTGCTCTGAATTTCTAGTGGAACTACTGTTATTTAACAAGTGGTATAAACTTAATGAATAAACATGCATTTTTAGCACACAGGTGAATGGTGGGCAGCAACTGCTCTCTCAAAGTATCTGATGTCTGTACCCCAGGTTTAGGCTGGCTCTACCACCAACCTGTGACCCTCAGTGTGTCATTCTGAGTGTGGCTAACTCAGTGTACCAGACTATGTCCTGTATGTGTCACCTAATAGCTGTCGGTAGGTGAAGAATAACCTTCATTGACCTTAATCCCCCAGCCCTATATTTCTACATTTGTTAAACTGGACAAGATGATCTAAAAAGATTATTCCAGCCCTCTTATTTGCTGCTTTGATGTCTTGTTTCCACAACCAAATTGTATACCCTTTGAGGATCTTCTTAGAGAAATAACCACATATAACAGAAAGAGCATAGGCTTTGATGTTGGCTGTACCTGTATTTGAACCTCAGCTCCACCACCTATCGGTTGTGTTGCACTTGAACAAGGCACTTGATAAAGAAAATAATCAAATCTGATTCATAAAACTCTTCAAGGATTAACGGAGACAATATTTGTAGAGCACAAGACTTAGAGCCTGGCACAGAGCAAGGGTTTACTGCCCTGAGGTCTGTGGGGTCTCTGTAGCACCATTCCATAGTGGCTGCAGAGCTTGAAAATCCATCAGCTAATATATATGTGATGGTCTAACACATTTTGTTTTTCTTTTTTGTTTTTCTTTAACTGTGGTCAAAAGTTTCAGCCCCCAAATCCTGGAGAGACAATGCTCTCTCTCCATCTCTAAGACCACTCTACTCCTAAATACAGTAGAACTTCTGTAGGTTGACCATCCAAGGGAATGTAACAAACTGGTCCACATACAGAGGTGGTCAACATAAGGAACTAGGCCTCCTGTACTGACACGTACATATGGTGCATATCTGATCTATGAAAACTTAAGGAGGTGGGCATTGTACAGAGGTGGTCAACTATGGAGGTTCTACTGTAGATGGCGGCTCTCAACTCTTATTCCTTTCTCCTCTTTTGGGCTGTTTCTTCATGACTCTCCACCACCAGCCCAAGCCTTATAAGGAGGCCTCTAGGGTGCAGGACAGGCAGCGGCCTGGGCCAAGGGAGAGAAACAGAGGGAAGAGAAAGCAGCTAGGGTCCCACGGGAGCTGAATACCCCCATCCATGAAATAGAGGCCAAGCACATAGGGGAGGTGAACGAGCATATCTAACAGATGGCTTCCTTTTTCCTTTTCAGAAAATCAAGCTACTTTACAGAAGGTTAAGTTTATGGGAGTGCAAAAGGGTAAGGCAATTTTTTTTATTTTTAATTAATTTTTTTTTTTGAGAGATAGTCTAATTTTGTTGTCCTCAGTAGAATATTGTGGCATCACGCTCATAGCAACCTCAAACTCTTGGGTTTAAGCAATTCTCTTTCCTCAGCCTCCCACATAGCTGGGACTACAGGCGCCTGCCACAACGCTAGGCTATTTTTAGAGACGAGGTCTCTCTCTGATTCAGGCTGGTCTCGAACTTGTGAGTTCAGACAATTCGCCTAGCCTCTGCCTCACAGAGTGCTAGGACTACAGGCGTGAGCCATGGAGCCAGCCTAGTGAGGAATTTTTACATCTTCACAATAAACTCATTGAAAGGGAGGAGGTGGGTCCAGCACTGGGAGGATTTAACTCTGTAAGGCCTCTAGCCTTAACTGCACACCCCACCCCTATCCTGGCTCCACTGGGTGCTTAAGGCCTGCACCTGGAGCCTTACACACAGGCCCAGCAAGACATTTGCTTGCTCACTTGTTAGGTTTCTAGGGGATATCTCCAGGCATCAACTCTCAGCCCAGAGGTTATAGCCCCAGATACGAGTTTGTTCTTGGGATTTCCCTACCTTTGATGCCAGATTCTTGCCCTAAAACTCACCAACAAATTCTGGCGTTCCAAAAATGTTCTTAAATTCAACTCCATCTTCTATTTCATGGGCCAGGCCAAAGTCAATCAACTTGATGTGTGGAATGGGAATATTCTTGTCTAACAACATAATGTTTTCTGGCTGGAGGAGATAAAAAAAAAAAAAAGGAATGAAGAAAAGACAAGATGGTAATTAAAGCCCTGTTTTGTGTTTTTGCTTTGGGGTTTGGGGTGGGGTTAGGATGTTCTTTTTTAGGAGACTAAAATAGCATAAACTCTTTCTTGTTTTTGTGTCCTGTCTTGTCCTGTGAACTCAAAAACACGCAGAGTACTGAGGGCGAGGCCTAAGTTTTACTGAGCCTTTTGCTAACAGCAGCACTTAAGACTTCACTCAGCCTGGATCTTCCTTCTGTCTCTGAGAGGCAGATCCCTAATGCAGGGCCTGTTTCCTGTTCTGTCAAATGAGATACTTGCGGCATTTCCTGTAAACAAAACTGCCACCTCTGTGTGAGTGTGATGGGGACAGGGCATCACAGCTCAGCCTCACTGACCTTGGTCTTCCTGACTACTTCTTTTCCCTGGCCAGCCAGCTTCCTGTTGACAATACTCTCCTCATCTAGACTAACTGCATAGCCCACATTTCTCTATGTGTTTAACTAATTTTGGCCCTCAGCAGGACAGGAAAAAATGCACCCGATTTCCAGGGAAAATACCAGCTGCTCAGGCTATTTCCAGCCCAGCAAGCAGCTGCCAGGTCTGACACAACAATGCGGGTTGGTGGGGGTGGAGGGACAGTCCCTCCCACATCCCAGGGGCCGGGTCCTCATATACCCTGGACTCCCAGTGAGGCCAGAATAAGAACTGAGCCATCCCTTCTCACTCTCACCCAACCACCCACATGACAAAGTGGGTGAGCAAGTCCCTCTGCTTCGCCCGCCTCCCACTCCCACCAAACATCCTGGACTCCATTCAAAATGGAATGTCCTGAAAACATATCCTCACTAAGATGTGTACACAAACATTCACAGCTGCATATTTATAAGAGCCCTGCAGGGAAAACAACCCAAATATCCATCAACAGATGAATGGATAAGCCAAATGTGATATAGCCATACCACATACAGGATTCAGGTGGGAATACTATTCAGCCATAAAAAGGAATGAAGTACCAATACCTGGTACAATAGCGATGACGCCTGAAGAACCAGTCACAGAAGATCACATATATGATTCCATTTATATGAAATATCCAGAATAGGCAAATCCATAGCAACGGAAAGTAGATTAGCAATTGCCAAGGACTGGGGAATGGAGGGACGGGGGAGTGACTGCTAATGAGTACATGCCTTCTTTGGGGGGTGGTGGTGAAAATGTTCTAAAATTGATTCTAAAATTATTCTATAAATGATGATGGTGTTGGTTATATAACTTTGTACATTGCATACATTAAGTAAGTGAATCGTACGGCATGTGAATTACATCTCAAATAGCTGTTAAATAAACGTTTAAGAAAGTTAAAGATCCCTGTTTCTTAAAGCACTGAAGGATTTCCCACCTTGTACCTTGCCCACACCATCTGTTTTGGGGCTACCTGGGAAGCCTTCTGTTCAATCGCTGTCCATCAAAATCCTAGCTGGTCTTCAAACTCTAATTCAGTGGTTCTCAACCTTCCTAATGCTGCGGCCCTTTAATATAGTTCCTGTGGGTTGCAACCCACAGGTTGAGAACTGCTGGTCTAACTCAACCCACCTTCTCCTGGCCCTGACTTTCCTTAGCAGTTTAGAGCGCTCCCTCCTCCAGGCCCCTTCAGGCATATTTGAACATTTCTGTTAAGACCTTCAGCACCTTCTCCCTTGTCCAACAGTCCTTTGCTGTCTGTGTCCTAATATCCCTACCAAAGCTGTCCTCAGCTAGAGGGAGAATTCAGCTCTTTGCATCTGCATCAGTACAGAGCACAGTGGCTGGCATGCTGAGGGTGACCCTAGCTGTTAGCTGAGCTGATGAGTTATGTGCTGTTATCCCTGGTGCCCCGACTCCCAGAAGTCTCTGTGACCTCCCAGCTGGAAACTTTCACTCAAAGGGGCTGGCTGAAGCCCTCCCTTGCTTTTTTTCACCCCCTTAAATAAAACATACACATATTTCCTTTTGCATTTTTTTTTTGAGACTGAGTCTCATTTTGTCACCCTCAATAGAGTGCTCTGGGATCACAGCTCACAGCAACCTCAAACTCTTGGATTTAAGTGATTCTCCTGCCTCAGCCTCCCAAGTAGCTAAGACTACAGGTGCCTGCCACAATGCCTGGCTATTTTTAGGTCTAGTTCTGGCTCAGGCTGGTCTCAAACCTGTGAGCTCAGGCAATTCACGTGCCTTGGCCCCCCGGAGTGCTAGGATTACAGGTGTGAGCCACCACACCCAGCTTCCTTTTGCATTTTTATAAGCTTGTTTATTCTTCTTCCCCTCTGGAGATTACTCTCAAAATTATTTTGAAAATGTGTCAAAGTCATTTCCCAAAGCAGCGAAGATGCTTAAGCTCTACAGAAGGGAGAGTCGGAGGAGGCCAGTAGACAGGATCTGGGCAGATGGTCCCCCTCCACTACCCTCGACCCAGCCTGCTGGTGGCTGCTCATGGACCCCAAGTATCCTGGCACTCCATGCAGAGGAATGGACTCTCCCTACTGCCCACCATCTCCCAGGCTGGCAGCCGTTCCCTCCATAATCCCTCGATAATTCTTAGGATTACCTCTATCCTCTAGGGGAAAGGCCCTGAGACCCTTCTCTGAGGCTCAGAGACAAGGGCCCTGCTGACCACCCCAGCTCAGGGCCCAGGACACCAGGACATGACACACTGATGTGGGGAGCCACAGTGGGCAGAGGTGGATATACCAGGTGATCCCTAGGACTATGAGGAAGCAGGGCTGAGGTGGGGGAAGAGAATTGATGCTGAAATGGCCACAGCAATGCTGCCCTGGGAACATGAGACAGGTCCTAGCCTCATGTCCACTCACCTCTGTGGCCCATGGTCCAGGAAAAGGGCTCTCCACTGGCTTACGAGAATGTTAGGGCCAAGACATCTGTCCTAAGCCCCATCCTAAACCTAACACACAGCTGGTGCCATCTCCTCTGCTTAGAACCCTCTCCCTGCATTATTCCTATTCCAAACCTGGCTACTCTCTCTTCATGGTTTAGTAAAGATAGCACCTCCTCCAGGATGCCTTCCCTACTCTCCTCCTGCCCTGCCCTCTACCTCTTCGGTTCCTCCAAATACTCTGTACTTCCTTACTACAGTGCTTCTGACTTGCTGAGCTCATCTGCTTACTTCTCTATTGCCTTCCACTAGGCTGAGCTTCGCAAGGGTTTTGTTCCTCTCATCTCCTCAGAGCCTGGCATACAGCCTGGCATCTACTACATGTTCAATAAATGTTCCCTAAGTGAAGACAGCTGTCATTTATGTGTATTAAGCCCCTGCAATATACAGGCCATAGTGCTAACCAAGCACATGACATATTTTGTACTTCACTGAACTCTTTCAACCACCTTATGTGGTGGGTGTTATCAATCCTCTTTTGCAGAAAAAGAAAACAAGACTATAACACTGGCTTTTGGACAGAGGCATTTTAACCTTTACCTCTTGGACTCCAAAGCTTATGCTCCTAACCACTAAGTGATCCCTTCCTTGCTTCTCAAAGCTCCTATCAATCTATCCCAGAGAGAAAAAAGAATGCCACTTGGGCCTGGCAACCTGGGGCAACCTCATGCCTGGTGCTGGCGCCTGCTTCCCACCCCCAGGATGCCTCTTCTTCTGGTGATGCTTTCATGCAGGTGAGTAGCCCCAGACCCCAGGCCTGGCCTGGCCCTCAGAGCCTCAGGAGCTCCTGAACTGGATGTCCTCATTTTAGATGAGAAAACAGAAGTCCTGACCAAGACAGTGCTCAAGCTGGGTCTGGATAAAGGGACTGGGGGGTTCAGGCTGGGAGGTAGCTGTGGGACAGCAGGAATGTTCTGTTGGGTGCTCAGGACCTGGGTTCTTTCTCCCCCTCGTGCTCATTATGAGGTCCTTTTGGACCAGATATACCTGCAGACTCAGACCTTCCCTAACTGGCAAAAAAACAGGCTATGGGGGAAAAAAATACAGGCTATGGGATCCCTGCCACTAAATGGTGTTTTTGCTTCCTTACCAGGCCACAATGGTGATTCCCGGCCATCCAGAGGTTTAGACCCCCATATCTGCAGCTCATTCTTATTGTCCCAACCTCCATTAATAAGCCTGATGATAAGGGAGGAGGCAGGGCAGGGACTAACTTACAGCATATTTACCAAGTGCTACAGATTGTCTCAAAAAAAAAAAAAAAACAGACAAAAAAACAGAGTCTCTGGGGTTGAGTGCCATGAAGTCATAGCTCAAAGCAACCTTAAACTCTTGGGCTTGGCTCAGCGCCTGTGGCTCAATCGGCAAGGCGCCAGCCACATACACCTAAGGTGGCGGGTTCAAATCCCCAGGCCGGGCCCGCCAAACAACAATGATAGCTGCAACCAAAAAATGGCCGGGCATTGTGGCGGGCGCCTGTGGTCCCAGCTACTTGGGAGGCAGAGGCAGGAGACTTGCTTGAGCCCAGGAGTTGGAGATTGCTGTGAGCTGTGATGCCATGGTACTCTACCCAGGGGGATAGCTTGAAGCTCTGTCTCAAAAAAAAAAAAAAAGAATTGAAAGCCAAATGATAATAGGAAACACCAAGATAAGAGAAAGAGAACTGAGAGGAAAAACAATTTAGACATACTATATTTGAGGTACCTTGTAACTTAGCCTTATTCACTTAAATGCAGAACCTTTTAAAAAGGCCTGCATTCAGATATTATAGTTTACTTGGGATACTATCCTGAGAACAAGAGTGAAAGACAAGGGGAATAAGTGAGGAAAGAGAAAATCTACCATTTGGCAACAAATAATTGTCATAACTGATTACAATACAAATGGTCAATGGATGCAAAAACTAGTAGGTGGAAGTTTGAGATATAAAAAGATACTGCTCTCAGGTGACAATTTCCACGGCTCTCTTATGTTTCCCCAAATCCTGCAGGCAGGGACGCTGACTGCCTTTGTTCTGGAGTCTCTTTCCAAGGATATTTATATAGCAAACACTTGGAAAATAGAAATAGTCTTCCTCTTGAGCAAAGGACATATTGTTTAATGTCCTGTATAATAAAGATAGTATCTCCCTCTTGGGCAGAGGTCAGACAGACTTACTGCTCCTTATAAAAGATTCAAGGTTCCTAAGCTTGGTTGTTCCTCTCTGGTAATGTAACTCCTTTTGCGCAGGAGCCACCTGGTCCTGTTCACACTGTCCTACAGAAAATAAGTTCAGAAACCAACACAAATACTGACACACTGGCTACCACTATGGCCATGAATAAAAACATCCTTTATCTCTGACCCAGGAGTCTTGTATTTTCTACTACTATCCACAGCTAAATTGTTAGCTTGTAAGACCCTCTTGTAGTTCTTGACAATTACAGTTTCAAAGTATATCCCCAGAAGATACACATTAATTAAAAGGAAGAAACTGGCAGGTGCCACCTTAACTAAGTAATCAAAGTTAAAATCACTAGTAAGGGGACATACTGATATCATGTGTCTGCTGATACAATGCACTGATAGGAACATTTCTCTATGCTATCCTAAGCACACAAACACAAACACAAATTGGGGGGACATTTTACACAATAACTGGCAATATTCTTCATAATGTCAAAACAATACAAAGTCTGAAGAGTTTCCCAGAACACAGAAAACTAAACAGATACAACAGAACAGTCTTTCCTTTTAGAAATTAATTAAAGATAAAGGGATATAATGTTTGCAACTACTCTCAAAAACTCAAGAAAAAGTTAATATATTTTCCAGGTGTAGTGGCACCCACATGTAGTCCTAGCTATTAGAAGGGTGGGGCTGGGGCAGAAGGATTGCTTGCGCACAGGAATTGAGGTTGTAGTGAGTTATGATGACATCACTACACTCTAGCCAGGATTAACAGGTAAGATTTTGTTTAAAAAAAAAAAAAATCAGGGCGGCACCTGTAGCTCAGTGAGCAGGGTGCCGGCCCCATATACTGAGTAGCGGGTTTGAACCCAGCCCTGGCCAAACTACAACAAAAAATAGCCGGCATTGTGGCGGGTGCCTGTAGTTCCAGCTACTTGGGAGGCTGAGGCAAGAGAACTGCCTAAGCCCAGGAGCTGAAGACTGCTGTGAGCTGTGACACCATGGCACTCTACTGAGGGCGACAAAATGAGACTCTGTCTCTTAAAAAAAAAAAATCATAAACAGTGAAGACAAATTTTTTTCATTTAAAATATTACTTAATTCATAATCACTTTTGGAGCTTCTAATCATCGTATAATTTCTTCAATTAATAGAGCCTTAACTTGTTGTTGTTGTTTTTGTTTTTTGAGACAGAATCTCACTATATTGCCCTGGGTAGAGTGCTATAACATCACAGTTCATGGCAACCACAAACTCTTGTCTCAGCCTCCCAAATAGCTAGGACTACAGGCACCCACCACAATGCCCCAGCTATTTTTTTTTTTAAATTGTAGTTGTCATTGTTTAGCAGGCCCAGGCTGGGTTCAGACTCACCAGCCCTATATGTGGCTGGTGCTGTAAACACTGAGCTGACAGCCTTAATGTCATTAAGTGAGCTGATAATTTTTTTCAGACTGTGTCTCACTGTGTCGCCCTCAGTAGAGCACCATGCTGTCACAGCTCACAGCAACCTCTAACTCCCAATTCCTTGCCTCAGCCTCTCAAGTAGCTGGGACTACAGGTGCCTACCACAATGCCCGGTTATTATTTTTTTTATTTGTTGTTGTTGTAATTGTTGTTTAGCAGGCTCAAGCCAGGTTCAAACCCACCAACCACGGTGCATGTGGTCAGCACTTTAATCAGTGAGCTACAGGCGCTAAGCCAGATGATAAATTTTTGACAACAAAAAGGGCTTTTCATTCTTTTTTTTTTTTTAAGAGACAGAGTCTCACTTTGTCAATCTCTGTAGAGCGCCATAAAGTCACAGTTCACAGCAACCTCCAGCTCTTGGACTTACGTGATTCTCTTGCCTCAGCCTCCTGAGTAGCTGGGACTATAGGCACCTGCCACAACGCCAGCTATTTTTTTGTTGCAGTTTGGCTGGGGCTGGCTTTGAACCCACCACCCTTGGTATATGGGGCCGGTGCCCTACTCACTGAGCCACAGGTGCCACCCTTTTTTTTTTTTTTTTAGACAGAGTCTCACTATGTCCCCCTCGGTAGTGCCACGGCATCACAGCTCACAGCAACCTCAAACTCTTGGGCTTAAGCCACTGTCTTGCCTCAGCCTCCCAAGTAGCTGGGACTACAGACACTCACCACAATGCCCGGCTATTTTTTTTTTTATTATAGTTGTCATTGTTGTTTGGCAGGCCCAGGCTGGGTTCTAACCCGCCAGCTCTGGTATATGTGGCTGGTGCCCTGGGCACTGAGCTCCAGGTGCCAAGCCAGGGATTTTTATTCTTGAAAAGACAAAACCATAGTACTACTCTATATAAGGCTCTACAAATAGAAATCTAAAAATAAAATTATGTAACAAGCAATATTTAGCCAATAAAAAGTAGTTTTTGGTCATAGTTTGTTTCATTTCTTAATGTATTTAAAGTATAAATTTATGAAAGACAAAATATCTTCTTAGGCCAGACATGGTGGCTCACACCTATAATCCTAGCACTCTAGGAGGATCCCTTGAGCTCAGGAGTTCAGAGACCAACCTGGACAACAGTGAGAGTCTGCCTCTACTAAAAATAGTAAAAATAGAAAGATTAGGTGGGTGTTGGCACGGGCATCTGTAGTCACAGCTATTCAGGAGACTGACGCTGGAGGATCATCTGAACCCAAGAGTCTGAGGTTGTTGTGAGGTGGATTCACGCCAAGGTACTCTTAGCCTGGGAAACAGATAGAGACTCTGTTTCAAAAAAGAAAAAAAGAAAATGTCTTATTGGAAATAAAAGGCAAATTCAGAATACACTAGGAAGTAAGTTGTTAGTGTGAACAGTAAATGAGCTGAACTCTTCAGTGGTTAGTTAAGTGTCAATGTTTTTAATACTTCTAATAATAACAGGTTCTTTTACCATTTTACCAGTATATTCTGTCCAGGAAATCACACAAAGCCATTTAACATTTTTACATAAATGAATCATCACATATTAGGAAGTTTCATAAACTAGACCTGCTGAGATGCCTACAACACATTTATTTGAAAATACTAAAGTCTTGGGTATTTTCCAGCAGTATTGTGAACAAAGCATCTAGAGAATGTGTTGACTATAACACAAATCAGCATGTTAAATAACAAGCTTCATCTGACTTAGCAAAACATTCCAACTTTTGGAACAGAAAATGAGCTGGTGGACATTTCAAAGCTGCTAGAAATCACCCTGCCAGTACAAATCTTTAACAAGGCTAGAAAAGAGTTAATTCAAAAAAATGACATAAGGATTACTCTTATTAAAGCAGATAATTCTCTAGATTTTTAAAAGCTCTATAAAATTAAAAATCCAAATAGAAACACTGACAGGCTAACTAATGATAAAAAGTTTACTTGAAGCTCTCTCTTCCTGTAACTTAAATACAAAGGAAAATTTTTTACTTAAATTTTTCGTACAAAAACCAATTATCTACCAATGGATTGTAAGAAGAAGTAAACAGTTTTATAAGTTTGGGTTATAAACAACTACCTTAAGAGAAAGCAAAATGGATTATTTTTCTATATTATAGGGAAATTTGTCCCAAAAGAACCACAAAACTTTTTTTTTTTTTTTTGAGACAGAGTTTCACTATGTTGCCCTCAACAAACTCTTGGGCTTAAGTGATTCTCTTGCCTCGGCCTCCTAAGTAGCTGGGACTACAGGCACTGCCACAATGCCCCGCTATTTTTTGGTTGTAGTTGTCACTGTTGTTTAGTAGGCCTGGGCTGAATTCAAACCCGCCCATTCCAGTGTATGAGGCTGGTGCCCTAGCCACTGAGCTACAGGCACCAAGCCTCACAAAACTTTTCTTAAAAAAATATGTAACTAACTTTCAGACAAAAATAAATAAGAAATAATAAAGATAAAGAAGGCAAATAATCAAATAATCCTAACTACAGAAGATCTCCTAAACTAATCCACCTCTAAAACAACAACAGATAAAGTCAAATCCTAGTTTAATTATCTAATCAAATGCACATGCTGACACAGTAATATAAAGGAAAAATTTTGTGCTGCTAAGATTCTGAAAGATAATGATTCAAAGCTCTAAATGAACTTTTATAGAATCAAAGTTCCAAGTTCTACAAAACTTTTCAAAAAGGCTAACCTTAACAGTTTTAAGATTACCATTTTGGGCTGGACACAGTTGTTCACATGAGTGATCCTAGCACACTTTGAGGCCATGGTGGAAGATCCCTTGAGCTCAGAAGATCCAGACTGAGACCCCCATCTCTACTAAAAATAGAAAAATTAGCCCTGCATTGTGGCAGGCACCTGTAGTCTCAGCTACTCTGGCGGCTGAGGCAAGAGGATTGCTTGAACCCAGAAATTTGAGGTTGCTGTGAGCTAGGCTGACGCCATGGTACTCTACTTAGGGTGACAAAGTAAGGCTGTCAAAAAATAAAAATCCACATTTCAGCTGGGCGCGATGGCTCACGCCTGTAATCCTTTCACTCTAGGAGGCTGAGGTGGGTGGACTGCTTGAGCTCTCGTATTCGAGACCAGCCTGAGCAAAAGCGAGATTCTCTCTCTACTAAAGATAGAAAACCTGAGGCAAGAGAATCGCTTTAGCCCGAGTTGTAGGTATCTGTGAGCTTTGACAACCCACAGCACTCTACCAAGGGTGACATCTTAATACTGTCTCAAAAAAACAAAACAAAAAAAAAAAAACCACATTTCATATTTCCAATAGTATAGTACAACATTCCACATTTACACTTGAAAGAGATCACTCTAGAGTAATGTATATCACAAGAATTAAAATTCTAAAACCAATGAATTGAAAACAACACCAGTTTGCAGTGCAGTGGTTTATACCTGTAATCCTAGCACTCTGGGAGGCCTAGGCAGGTGGATTGCTTGAGCTCATGAGTTTGAGACAAGCCTGAGCAAAAAGTAAGACCCTGTCTCTACTAAAAATAGAAAAAAATGAGGCAAGAGGATCACTTGAGCCCAAGAGTTGGAGGTTGCTGTGAGCTATGACACCATTGCACTCTACCCGGGGTGACAGCTTAAGACTCTGTCTCAAAAAAAAAAAAAGAGAGAGAGAGAGAGAGAGAGAGAAAGAAAAGAAAAAAACAAGTATACAATAGTTTTTCATTTGTGAGAGCTGAAAAGAAATACATACTGCTGCATAAACTTGATTATAGTAATTTCAGTTTTGAAAAATCTTTCTGAAAAACATTTTAGGGCTTGTTAAAATAAACTAGAACAAAAAAGTCAACTATTTATACTTTCCAAATTCTATTAAGATCCTATATGGTCCTGATATAAATTTTAGACCACTAAATGCAGAGATTTTTTACACGTGTGCAATTATGATGGCGCAGGTTTGAACCTGGCCCAGGGCTGCTAAATAACAAAAAAAAGTGTACAATTACGTTTTATCTCTAGTCAGATTTTATTTGCCAGACATACATTACACATGCATGTCGTTTTTTAGAAACTTAGTGAAATATCTTCAAAATCCATTCTAATATAGAAATACTGATTTTTAAATTTCAAAGTTTTACTGTCACACCTATCAGGTCAACTAAGGATGGCCTTTCACAATAGCTTTTAGGAAACTCTGCTACCAGTCAGAAAAATAGAAGGAAAATAAATGAGAATGTTAAGAAAAATCAAGATCCTACTAAACATGGTAGCACATGCCTGTAGTCCCAGGTACTTGGAAGACTAAAGCAGGAGGATCACTATGATCTTGCCACTGCACTCTAGCCTAGGCAACAGAGTAAGACCCTGTCTCTAAAAAAAAAGAAAGAAAAAAAAGGCCACTTTCTTATCCTCAAGACAAATTTGAGAAAAGGGATAAACTTAGGTCTCCTCAGAAAAGGCAGAAAAGCTAATGAACACTGTAACAAAGACTAAAAGAGGAAAGAAAACAAGCAGCTCAAGAGTACACCAAAGAAAAGACACTGAATTCTCAGAAATGTGTTAGAACTGCTTCTGTTTGGCCCCTGACTACTTCTAATCATTTACTTTATCAAGTGACACACTGTTGGGTTGCTTATAGTAAGCTGTGCACTAAAACTAGAAGTTGACATGGACTTGGGCGGTGCCTGTGGCTCAGTAAGGTGCTGGCCACATATACCAAGGGTGGCAGGTTTGAACCCAACCCTGGCCAAACTGCAACAAAAAAATAGCCAGGCATTGTGGTGGGTGCCTGTAGTCCCAGTTATTCGGGAGGCTGAAGCAAGAGAATCACCCAAACTCAAGAGCTGGAGGTCGCTGTGAGCTGTGACACCACTGTACTCTACTGAGGGCAATAAAGACTCTGTCTCACAAAAAAAAAAATAAAAATAAAAACAAAGAATAAAACTATAGCTGGGCATTGTGGCAGGTGCCTGTAATCCCAGCTACTTGAGAAGCTAAAGTAAGAGAATTGCTTAAGCCCAAGAGTTTGAGGTTGCTGTGAGCTGTGATGTCATAGCACTCTACAGAGGGCAACAAAGTGAGCCTCTGTCTCAAAAAAAAAAAAAAAAAGCCCACACACAATTCTGTGTGAAACACACTGAAAACAGAAAGTAATTCTCTTGGAAGGATATAAAGATGTTTCTTTCCTGTACTGTTAAAAATTAAGTTTTAAAAAAAAAATTGAGTTCCCAGGTAAAGGGCTGGAAACTTGGAGGAAGCACATGCCTGCTGACCTCTACATTGGAAACACATTCATCTGCCAGAAGTAAAGGTGGAGAGAGTAAGGAACAATGCTGCTCCATAAAGATGCTTTTTTTTTTTTTTTGAGACTGTCTCACTTTCTTATCCCAGTAGAGTGCCGTGGTGTCATAGCTCATAGCAACCTCAAACTCTTGGGCTCAAGTGATCCTCTTGCCTCAGCTTCCTAATTAGCTGGGATTACAGGTGCCCACCACAACATCTGGCTATTTTTTAGAGAAAGAGTCTGGTTCTTGGCTCAGGCTGATCTCGATCGAACTCTTGAGTTCAAGCAATCCACCCGTCTCAGTGTCCCAGAATACTGGGATTACAGGTGTGAACCACCACACCCAGCCTAAAGATACTTTACTTTGATTAAGGCATATAGATTGGCTCGGCGCCTATGGCTCAACTGGCTAAGGCGCCAGCCATGTACACCTAAGGTAGCGGGTTCGAATCCCCAGCCCGGGCCGCCAAACAACTATGATGGCTGCAACCAAAAAATGGCCAGGCATTGTGGTGGGCACCTGTGGTCCCAGCTACTTGGGAGGCAGAGGCAGGAGTCTCGCTTGAGCCCAGGAGTTGGAGGTTGCTATGAGCTGTGATGCCATAGCACTCTACCCAGGGGGACAGTTTGAGGCTCCGTCTCAGAAAAAAAAAAAGGCATATAGATTATCACATGTCTGTATTTGACTCCTTGTAAAATATTGTTTGTTTTCCCAATGTCTATCATGTACTTTAGAGAACACAAAAACCTATAAAACATGGTCCTTGACCTGCAGAAACAGTTCAAACACTATCTTATATTTTTTAAAACTTTCCCCAAAATGTTTATATATTAACTTCTAATAGATTTTGGAGGGAGGTATTTCATTTCCTTCCAATTGAGTTAATGAGAAACAACTTCAAACTGGGATGTTCCACCAGATGTGAGAGACATGTACTTTAAAAAAATTCTGCAAGTTACAGGTAGCCTGCTAGAATTCAACAAGCCAACTCCAAAGGCAAACATTGTGTAACAATTTTTTATTCAAAGCTTTACTGGCAAACCAATTATATCATAGTCCCAAACATCCTGAGATTTCACACACAATTCAATTTCACAAAATTGTCAAATTTCATTTAGAATATTGTATTATACTTGATTGAAGCTGAGTGTGTCAAGAAAAATATATATATATAGTGTATTATAGGCTCGGCACCTGTGGCTCAGTGGTTATGGTGCCAGCTACGTACCCTGAGGTTGGCAGGTTCGAGCCCTGCTCAGGCCTGCCCAACAAAAATGACAACTACAGTAAAAAGAAAAAAAATAGCTGGGCATTGTGGTATGCACCTGTAGTCCCAGCTTCTCAGGAGGCTGAGGCAAGAAGATCGCTGAAGCCCAAGAGTTTTAGGTTACTGTGAACTGTGACACCGTAGCACTCTACCTAGGACAACATAGTGAGACTATGTTTCAAAAAAAAAAAAAAAAGAATATTGTATTATATACAATTATAATAGGAGCAACACAATGTAATACTTGAATACCTGGGTCTCTCCCACCTCTGCTGTTAAGACCCCAAGTAAAATATATTTTTAAAACACTAAATTTTCTTGGGAAGCCGAGGCAGGTGGATTGCCTAAGCTCACATGTTTGAGACCAGCCTGAGCCAGAGCAAAACCTCTTGTCTCTAAAAATAGCTGGGTGTTGTGGCGGTGACTACAGTCCGAGCTACTTGGGAGGCTGACGCAAGAGAATTGCTGAAGCCCAAAAGTGTGAGGTTGCTGTGAGCTGTAATGCCACAGCACGCTAAAAAAATAGCAACAAAGTGAGACTCTGTCTCAAAAAAAAACCTGTAAATTTTAAAAATAAAAACTATATTAATTTTTTAATTTACATAAATGAAGTATAAAAATGATATTCTTTTATATATAGTGGCTTCAAATAAGCCACAGCTAGGCTGGCTGCAGTGGTCCACAGTTATACTAGTACTCTGAGAGACTGAGACAGGTGGATGGCTTGAGTTCAGGGAGTTTGAGACCAGCCTGATCAAGAGCAAACCGGTCTCTACCAAAAACAGAAAAACAGCCGGGCACTGTGGCAGGTGCCTGTAGTCCCAGCTACTTGGGAGGCTGAGGCAAGAGGATCTCTTGAGCCCAAGAGTTTGAGGTTGCTATGAGCTGTGATGCCATGCCACTCTAGCCAGGGCCAGAGTGAGACTCTGCCTCAAAAAAAAAAAGTGACTAATTCTCACATAAATTGGATTTAATTTTGACCAAAGTACATTACTTAAACATTAATTTTTTTTTTTTTTTGAGACGGAGCCTCAAGCTATCACCCTGGGGAGAGTAACACGGCATCACAGCTCATAGCAACCTCCAACTCCTGAGCTCAAGCGAGTCTCCTGCCTCTGCCTCCCAAGTAGCTGGGACCACAGGCGCCCGCCACAACACCTGGCCATTTTTTTTTTTTTGGTTGCAGCCATCGTTGTTTGGCGGGCCGGGGCTGGGGATTCGAACCCGCTACCTTAGGTGTACGTGGCTGGCGCCTTAGCCAATTGAGCCACAGGTGCCGAGCCTTAAACATTAATTTTTAATTCAACCTGTTAATATATTGTTTAGGATATTGTATCCTCATTCGTAAGTAAAATATGTCTGTAATTTCCCCTTTATAATAATATATTTTCTCCAATTTTAATATCAGGTGTATCCAGATTAAGTAGAATGATTTTGAAGTATTTTTTCTTTTCCTATTGTCTTTAAAATAAAGCATGATCTGTTTTTTGAAATTATCTTTTATTTTTATTTATAAATATTAGTTGTTTATTTTTTGAGTCTTTGGGAAAAAAATAATAAGAAATTAACAGATGACTCCATACTGAACCTCAAAGGCAAAGCATTCTATAATAGACATACTCTTATTTGACAATGTGAATATTGGCTCGGCACCTGTGGCTCAAGTGGCTAAGGCACCAGCTAAATACACCCAAGCTGGCGGGTTAAAATCCAGCCCAGGCCCACCAAAAAAAAAAAAAAAAAAAAAAAAAATTATAGTTGCAACCAAAAAATAGCCGGGTGTTGTGGCAGGTGCCTGGAGTCCCAGCTACTTGGGAGGCTAAGGCAAGAGAATCGCTTGAGCCCAGAAATTGGAGGTTGCTGTGAGCTGTGATGCTACAGCACTCTGGGTGACAGCTTGAGGCTCTATCTCAAAAAAAAAAAAAAAAGACAATGTGAATGTTACTTTCTTGGCATTATTATTATTATTATAGCTTAATATTTCGATGCAGCAATCATCTGATCTCTTTTCTGAATGTATTTATCTTCATTCGTTCTTTATGAGATTTTTGTTTCTAGTCCTTATCTTGAACATTGTTATTAAATTTTAAGCCTTTTTAATTTTTGTGAAGGGAGAAAGTGGAAACCTAATAAACACATGTATATGTAAAAAAATAATAACAAATAAATCTGAAAAAAGTTATAGCTAACAATTTCAACATTCTTAAAAGTATCTTAAAATATTTTCACCTTTTGTTTTCTTTCCACAGATGTGCACAGAAATGAAGTTTGAGGGCTCTCCATTCTAATTTATGAGAAAGGGAATATAGCTAGAAAAGGCAAACCTAATGGAATTTTTTCAGACAATGTGAAAACAGTGCAGATCCAAAAGGAAAAATCATGAGAGAACAATAGAACTGGATTATTAACCATGTCTGAGAAACATCACCTCTTAAATTAACATATGTATGTCTCTATAAGACAATGTGACTACTAAACTGGTTAGCCCTGATGAAAAAAGTTATCACAAAAATTGATAAAATTTTTGTTCATATTTTTTAAATGATTTCTTTGGCTTTAAACACTATAATGACCACAGTGAATATTAACATATAACTTTGATGTGAACTCTACCTAAAATTTTAACATATTTAACAAAACAAACAGCTTTAAGAAGCCTAAATGTGCTGAAGTCAAATTGTTATTTTGTTTAATATTTTCTAACTCAGGTGCACATATACAAATATAAAAGAAAATTTATAGTACTCAGCTAACTTCACTTTACTATATGCTCGTTCAAAGCAGGGACCACATGTTACTCTGGTCATTCATAGCATATAGTACCTTGCACTTAGTGGACATTTAAATATATACTAGATAAAATAGTTTTCATATATTACCATTGTTTCATCTGGTGTAATAAATTTTATTTTTTGTGACCAGAGTCTGGTGATCCAGCTACAAAAAACTTTCAGGTAGACTACAAGGAGACTACAAATCCACTATTTTGAACCCAACATTATCTCATCTAGTCTAAATTAAAATATAAAACTAGAACTAATATACTGCAGAGATACTATACTGTCTCCACTGAAGTTGTCTGATTACAAGTTGGCCCCAACCATGTTTTTGTTTTGTTTTGAGAACATAGTAAAGCATAGCATCATCACCATAGGCTATACAGCAGCATAAACTATAATTTTCATGGTGACTTCATATCACTGTACCCTATTTAATCTCAACAGATACTGTAATAAATTACATATTTAAAGCCCTCAGAAGTATTAATTTAAATTATGTTTTGGAAGAAAGTCTTAAAAGTCAGGTTCAATTTGCAATATGTTATCACTGTATCTATCCTATTAACTATTTAATACTGTAGCATAATATATCTGAAGTCGTATAGTTTACCAAACCTACATGACTCTCTGTATTATTAAACAGATAACAGAGAGTTTAAACATACAAAAATGAGACTTTTAAGCCTTTACATAACACTTTATAATAGGGTAGGAAACATTTTATAAGCAAGCTATTTTCTACAAATGTTTCAAAGTTTACTTGTTTTTTAGCTCTGCAAAACACTTTGTATAATTTATAAATAATATACAACAGTCTGTGGTCCCTCATACCTGTAATTCTAGCGCTCTGGGAGGCTGAGGCGGGTGAACTGCTTGAGCTCAGGAGTTCAAGACCAGCCTGAGCAAGAGTGAGACCCCCATGTCTACTAAAGATAGAAAAACCTAGCCAGGCATCATGGTGGTGGGCACCTGTAGTCCCAGCTACTTGGAAACCTGAGGAAGAAGGACTACTTGAGCCCAAGAGTTTTAGGTTGCTGTGAGCTACAATGATGCCCTCTACTTAGGCATGATGCCCTCTATGATGGCACCCTACTTAGGAAGATAGAATGAGACTCTGTCTCAAAACAAAAATAAAAATAATATACAACAAAATGAGGAGAATTAAACAATTTAAAGTTAATATGAATGTTTTTAGCAAATTATTTTTAAATTTTCTTTTATTTTCTTTTTGTTTGATATTTTAAATTTAATTTTTAGTTTTTGAAATAACTAGCTAGTCAACTTTTTTTGAGACAGAGTTTTACTTATTAACCCTCGGTAAAGTGCCGTCAAGTCACAGCTCACAGCAACCTCCAACTCCTTGGGCTTAGGTGATTCTCTTGCCTCAGCCTCCTGAGTAACTGGGACTACAGGTGCCTGCCACAACGCCTGGCTATTTTTTTGTTGCAATTTGACAAGGGCTGAGTTTGAACCCACCACCCTCGGTATACGGAGCCGACGCCCTACTCCCTAAGCCACAGGCACAGCCCAAGCTAAGTTTTTATTTTCTAACAAACCTGAAGACAGTTTTCTTGGTAATCCATATGTAATCAAATATAATTAAAATACATGGTTGCCAAATTTTTAAAAAGGGAGTGAGTCATGATCTATTCATCTGATTATTTCAATGCCTACCAAATTTAACCAAAAAACAATTTTTTTTTTTTTTGAGACAGAGCCTCAAGCCATCACCCTGGGTAGAGTACTGTAGCATCACAGCTCACAGCAACCTCCAACTCCTAGGCTTAGGCAATTCTCCTGCCTCAGCCTCCTGAGTAGCTGGGACTACAGGCACCTGCCACAACACCCAGCTGTTTTTTTGTTGCAGTTTGGCGGTGCCTGGGTTTGAACCCGCCACTCTCAGTATATGGTTCCAGCACCCTACCACTGAACCACAGGTGCCACCTAAAAAAATTTTTTTCAGACAAGATCTTGCTCCGTTGCCTGCGCTACAGCGCAATAGCATCATCACAGCTCACTGCTACCTCAAACTTCTGCGCTCATGTGATCCTCCTGCCACAACCACCAGAGGAGCTGAAACTATAGGCATAAGTCACCATGCCTGGTTAATATTTCTATTTTTTTGTAGAGATGGGATCTCACTCTAGCTCAGAACTGTATGGAACGCCTGGTCTCAAGCAAATGCTCCTGTCTCAGCCTCCCAAAGTGCTAGGATTACAGGTCAATCCTTCATTTTCAGTGTGACCAAGAGTTATACAAAAAAAAAATCAATCTTTTACAACTTTCTCTGAAAAAAAAAAGTAGAACTTGGCTGGGTATAGTGAGTCATACCAGTAATCTACATTTTGGGAGGCCAAGGCAGAAGGATGGCTTGAGGCCAGGAGTTCAAGACCAGCCTTGGCAACAGGCTGTTTCTCTCTACAAAATTAACAAAACAGTCAAACATAGTTGGTGGGCACCTATAGTCCTTGCTACTTAGACGGCTGAAACAGAAGCTATCACTTGAGCCCAAGAGTTCAAGGCTGTAGTAAGATATGATTTCACAGATAGACCCCAGCCTAGGACAACAGAGTAAGACCCTATCTCATAAGAAAACAAAAAAGTAATCCTAAAGAAAAAAAAAGTAATGCTCAAGTAAGAAAAATACAACACTTTTCTTAATTACTCTTCCCTAAAATAAATCTCTACTTAGCATTAAGTATAATCTTTTTGTTTAAAAGAAAAGGGGAAAGTTGGGTGCCATGGCTCATGCCTGAAATCCCAGTACTTTGGGAGGCTGACACAGAGGATCATTTGAGGCTAGGAATTTAAGACCAGCCTGGGCAACATAGTGAAACTTCATTTCTACAAAATAGAAGAAAAAGTTGTCAGGTGTGGTGGTCCAAGTCTACAGACCTAGCTAATGGGGAAGTGATATCAAGGGGCTAGTATTGTCCCAAGGTATAAGATCACTTGAGCCGAAGAGTTCAAGGCTGCACTGCACTCCAGCCTGGGCAACAAAGCAAACAAGACCTTGTCTCAGATAAACAAAGAAACTGGTGTGACAATTTACCTGAGTTTTAATTCTTAGCTCAAAAGCATACATTCATGTATTGTATGAACCTTAGCTTTATTTTAACAATCTCCAAAACTAAAAAATATATCCTACAAATCAAACTCATTTTCACAGCCATATTATGTTCCATGCTCTTCATTTCTGATTTCAGGTTGGGCCTGAAAATTTTTTAATAGTAGAGAAAGTTTACCTTCCCTAAATGCTACATTTAAGCAAAAGTCTTTCAGATTATAGAAACAAAGAAACAACAGACACAAAAAGTAAGGCAAGAAGGGGGAAAGATGTTAAAAACTTAAATCAAGGAAGATAAATGGATGCTATTAGTTCACAAGATTGTAGTAGGTGTCACTGGCTTTTTTTTTTTTTTTTGAGACAGTCTCACTTGTTGCCCTCCGTAGAGTGCCATGACAACACAACTCACAGCAACCTCAGACTCTTGGGCTCAAGCACTTCTCTTGTCTCAGCCTCCAGATAGCAGGGACTACAGGTGCATGCCATAACGCCCAGCTATTTTTAGAGACGAGGCCTTGCTCTTGCTCAGGTTGGTCTTGAACCTGTGAGCTCAGGCAATTCGCCCACCTCAGCCTCCCAGAGTGCTAGGATTACTGGCTTCAGCCACCATGCCTGGCCCCAGCACTGGCTTATTATTCTTAATCTTTCCCTAAAGCTACCACAGTTTTTCTCTAAGCTAACTCTGAACTCCAGCACCTTGGGTATTTAAAATCGAGCATATTTCAGTCTCCTAAATCCAATTAAACCAAGCTCTTTCCCCTTCTACTGCCCAGCTTCACCTACCTCACCTGGCTCCCTACTGCTCTTCTCTCCATCTCCTGCAGGAAAAAAAATCCTTACCTTATTTTAGAAAATTAGACAAATTGTTTCATTCAAGGTAACAAAATACATTTAACGTCAAACAAAGGTATCAATTTGTCCCATTTCAAAGACCTTCTGTTGGAAAAAGACAGCTCTCTAAAATACTGACTTGCAATTAACTGCCAAACACAAAAGACAAAGTAAATCTGCTTTAATGACTTAACGGTCCCCAAACCACAAATTCTACTTCAAAAATACAATACATACTGTCAATATTCATCCAATTCTTTAACTCCCACACAAGTAGTAAGAGCAGAGGCTCTAGGTCCCTAGCATAACAGTGATGTCTTAGAATCAAAGCAATATGCTGCCTTGTTTAGTGACATATGTTCTAAGTATCAACTGCGAACAGCCGGATATGCTAAAAGGCTGAGGGTCTTATTTGACAAATATTTATAAATATGTACTATACATTCTCCAAATATCTATTCTACCTTGGTCCTACAGTGATTAAGATCAAGTCTCAAAGAATAGCTATGGCAAAGCTACAGAACCAGCACCCTAATATCCCCCCAAAACGTTCTTAATTATGCCAAGCCAACCAAAAGAAGCAAACTATACTTCCTTTAGTCTGCCACAGAAGTGCTCTATCCTAAAAGTCTCCACTGATTCAAAACTTCTGTAAACATATACCCTTATTCAACTTACATTAAGTGTTTCAAGGTAATAGGCAAGATATGCATTTTTCAGCAGCTGGATCCAGAGCCATTTAGAACATTTAAAATAATTCCTTTAGATTTACATTGGTATCACATACAAAGGACTGCCCATGACAAAGCTTTCAGCAAGTTAAAAGTTGTCTTTATCCTCTCAGAGAGAAATAATACTACATCCCAGTTAAGGTATGGGGGAAGAAACATTTCTTTAAAAAAATAAACACTGACAGATTCCTCCATTTAACAAAGTTCTAGTAGTTAGTCATCAGGAGTAACTTCCAAGTTAAACATACCACATTAGAAGTCTCAACTCTGGACATTAGAAAACTAGGACAATTACTATCCAGAATTTTATAACACAAATATTTATTTTGGCAAGAATATTTTGTGTCCTCTCATAGTAAAGAGGCAGGAATGACAATTTTAGGGAGAAAAATAACAATTTTTTAAATATAGACAATTTCAAAGTTCCTTAGAATATTCTTAAATCTAAATGTCACCATGACATCTTTTCATCTCCAAACTCAAATGTGACAGGGCAATGTATACTATATTTTTATGTCTTTGAATTACCACCAATAGTGCAATTAGTCTACCTCATCATCAAATTGAACTGCTACACTGAAAATAGCATTTAATAAGTTAACTTCTCTTACCTGACAAGTAAACTCCAAAAGTTACCAAGATAAGTCATTCTAACATTCAAATACAAAATAACATGTAGACAAATATTCCATTAAATGTCTGCGAATCAAGTTTAGGAAACCGTATTTCAGCATTCTGAAATTTACATTTTCCCCTTCTTCCTTTCCATATGCCTTTAGTGTTTATGTACCAAATACAGGAGAACCTCCATAGTTGACCATCTCCCAACACTGACCATCCCCCTACGTTGAAACAATTTTCACAGACCCAACATTCATCACCTGTATGTATCAGAACAAAAGGTCTAGCTCCTTATGTTGACCACCTCCATATCTAGAGGTGTTTGTTACAGTCTTACATGGTCAACTTCAAGAGGTTCTACTATATTTAAAAACAATAGTTCAATCAAAAAATTAAGTTGATGGCTGTTGCTTTCTTAAGTCGAAAGGTTAAAAAAAAGGCTCTTAATACCTTGCATTATATATAAATACCTATGTGTCTATGCCATACTTGCTACAGTAACTCATGTAATCTACACTCTATTTAATGGTATCACATGACAGAACATCCTAAATATTAAGAGTATGATCTACAGCTTTTCAAGCATGTTTACATAAAAAACCATCTACTTTAATGTGACTCTAAAACCCCATGCCCAGAAGCCAATGACTGGTTTACAAACAAGAAAATTACTAGTTCAATGGAAAAGTATTATGACAATAAACTAAGACTGGCTTACCATGTTATGATCTGCTAGCCTAATATGTATGTTTAGCTACAATAGCAATATCCAAATATAACTTTGAAACATTTAATGACCAATTCTTTTCTAGATCTCAAGCTTATTTCACCTTTTAAGAAGTTTTTGTTTTGTTTTGTTCTTGAGACAGAGTCTCCATTGCCCAGGCCACAACAACCTCAAACTCCTGGGTTCAAGTGATCCTCCTGACTCAGCCTCCTGGGTAACTGGGACTACAGGCACCCAAAACAACACCCACTTAATTTTTTCTATTTTTAGCTGGGGTCTTCCTCTTGCTGAAGCTGGTTGAGGGATCCTCCCACATTGACCTCCCAGAGTGCTGGGATAACAGGCATGAGAGGCAAGCCAAGCCCCTTTTAAAAAATGTTAATCTAAGGTTTTCCCCAAAATGTTTTTCTTAGAAAACACATTCCCTGGAATAGAGGGAGAAAAAAAAAATTAAGGAACACGTTTTCCCATAAAACAATGACATGTCAGGAAAAAAAAATCACAAAACATTTCAGCAGCTCTCTACCTTAACACAAATTAAAAATAAAAATGTAACCTCAAACAAGTTAAGCATTATATTTCATAAATAAGATTTTCCTACCCTTTATGAATTCTGCCGTAAATATACCAGAAATGATCTGTTGATTTTAAAAAGTGGCATTAAGGCATAAGATAATCAATAAAACTACAAAATTCTATTATGAAAAGGTTAGTCATATTTTGTTTACTTAGAATACCAAGTTTAATCATGACCTATCTAAACCTTATCATTGGTCATTGTGTAAAATTAGCACTGCACTTGCAAACATAAGCAGAATCTAGACTTATCTATCAAACATATGGTGAGACTTGCACAGCTTCTGAAAATTTAAATGAGAATATAGGATTACAACGTTTTAGTTGGGGAAAAAACTCAGATCAGAAAGAGAACCTCTTAAGATTTTTAATAAGTCTAGCAATTAAAACTTAGAAATTAAATGAAATGTCTTAAATAAAAGTACTCCCACTTCAGAAGCTAGAGTTTACAAGCGAATACCTAAAATAGAACAAGAAAAAAAAAATCAATCTCCAAACTACTAAAAAATAGGCATAAGCACAAGTACAAACTGGTTTACCAGCTAACTTTTCCAGCCGTCAACCAGAGAAACATCAAAAGTTGACAATAGAACCAGAAGCTTTCCTTGTAAACTGGACGGTAATCTAAAAAATTTTGCTGTTGCTAATAGAAGCGACTTATAATTAGAAGCAGCTAACTGACAGGTGGAAAAATAAATTCCCCTAACAGAGCAGCAAGAGGTTGTGAAAACACGGTTCAAGGACTGAACATGTTATGACTGCACTGTAACAAGTCCAAGGTAATTTTACGCACACACGCTTTAGCGCAATTCTTCAACCAGAGATAAGACTGGGAAACAAGAGGCTTCCCCAAGAGCCACATACCATTTTAAAACAGCCGTCGCCCTCCAGACAGGAAAACAGTCATTCTCATCCGAAGTCTTTCCGCCAGTTCTCCCAGTGCTGCGAAGGGAAGCGGGCGGCCGCCACCTTAACGAGAGAACCCGGCAACAGCCCAGCCGCGCGGCCGCCACGCCTTCCTCCCGCCGCCGCTGGGGACGCGGAGTCACGGATCACATTTCTCCTCCCCAACAATCACACGCACGCACGTCCCCAGAGTTGACACCCTCCAAACCCGCCGCTCCGCTACGCTGGTGACTGGGCCACAAAGCACCAGGACGCAGCCATCGGCTGGGCGCTCAAGTTGCGTGCATGCGCGCGCGTTTGTGTTTGTTCCCCTTAATGAAAGAGGTCTCCGTAGTTACCGCCAGGGGCTGGGGGGAAAAGAGAGGCCCCCTGTGGGACTAAACAAAACTTCGGTTGCTGGGAAGAGCCGTTGCGCAACCTTGGCAGGGGGAGGCCAAGGCCCCCGAGCCCCGGCCAAGCGCGGCTTCCCGGAGGCTGCGCCACCGCGCGCAGGAACCACGCGCGGCCCCGCGTCCGGCGGCCTCGGGCCTGGCGTGTCGCCAGCCTCGAGGGAGCGGCCCAGATCTGGACACACGGCGGGGGCTGGGGCGGAAACCGGGGGCACGAGAGCTCTCGGGAAGCGGATGAGGCGCGGGATGCGCGACAGTACGGGCCGCTCCGGAGGAGTCGAGCCCGGCCAGGGTCAGGATGGGGCCCCCTGGCCATCCAGCCGCAAGCCCGGCGGCCAGAACCGGTACCCCCACCCCGGGATGGGGGCGTCCTTTGCTTGACTCCCTTACCTTCCTAGAGGCCTGCGCTCTCCCCTCTTCGGGCGGCCGCAGCCCTGAGCATGTCCAGGGTGGGGTACAGGGCCGTGCCGGGGACAGGGAGCCAGGCGCTTCAGCAGGCGGCACCACCCAGCCCGGGCTCAACCCCTCTCCGCGGCCGCTGCCATCTTGTCCTGGCGGCTGAGAGGAAACGGCGAATCAACCTTCCCCGACCGCTGTTGATGCTGATGCTGCTCTGGCTGCAAAGCGCCGGGCCTGTCTCCCTCATCTTCCTTTCCGGGGATTTGGGGAGGGAACGGTTTGGCTGGGGCGAGGGGTAGTGAGAGGCCGGCTGGCCTCTGGCTACTGGGGCCTACGAGCGACGCAGGGTGCGGGGCCCGCGGCGGTTGGGGCCCATTCCTGCCGCCCCTGCCGGGAGAGAAGGAAGACAGCCGGGAGAGGCGGCGGCAGCGGGGCCCCGCGGCTCGGTGTCCTCAGGTCGCCGCGATGCCGGCAGTCGTCACTCAGGCAGCTGCCGCCAGCCGCCCAGTATCGGGCCCCTCCTCTGCGCCCGCCGGCCTCGGCCGCCGCCTCCGCAGCGCCACCGCCCGCCCGGCCGCGCTGCGCGCCGAGCCCGGGCGGCCCCGCTCGGCTCCGGCCACGGCGTCTCCGCGAAGCTCCTCCCCGGGGTCCGCCCGCCAGTCGGCAGCCGCGCCCCAGTCGCTGGGAGCCCGGCTGGCGACCCGTGCGGGTCAGACCCAGAGCTCCCTCACACCAGTCCTCCCACGAAAGAAGCATCCGCCGGCCTCCTCCCCTGGGCCGAACTTCACCGTAGGCCCACTCCGCCAAATATGTGCAGTTAAAAAAAGATCCCAACACCGAAAGAATGGGTTAAAATGCAGAAGCAGGATTTTACTGGCCTTTCGAGACCGGGTCTCATAAATCATAATTCCCCCTCTAACCTTTTAAGATATGTTTCTTGGCAATTTGTTTTTAAGGTCCAAAAATAAGGAAAGGGAAAACGCTTGGTCAAATGAACAATCTTAATGTAAAATAGGTCTTCCTGCTCCCCAATCCCAAATAGTAAGAGTATTGTAAAACCGGGTTAAAGAAAGGGGGGAAGGCCCTCTTGGAAAATTTCCAAGACCATCGCTACAATCCAGAAACCCGTAATTGCGAAATTCGCCCACCTCTGCGTCGATAATTCTCCATTAGTCAGCTCCACCCCCCAAAGACTAGTTTCCTCCCTCTTGAAGACTAGGAAATCAACAGAATCCCATTTCAACCCACGTAATCATAGAACCTTAGAATTTTAGAGATGAAAGAACTTTAGCGATCCTTGGTCCCAACTCTTAAACTCAAATAAGGTTCAAAGAAGTTTAGATGACCTGACCAAGGTTATACAGTAAAGCTCGGTCCCCACTCCATCTCTCCTCTTTTCTTTCCCTAGGAAACAAATGACCTTCCAAGCACCTAACATTCAGAGTTAATTTTCTCTAATACCTGTTTCCTCCGGTTCCTTTTGTTCTGAATTAATGTCTAACCTTATGGGAAACCAAACACCTCTCTCTCTGGACTGGAAGTGTCCTTTCTTTGTTTCCTTCATAATCTTCACTAGGAGGATTTAATGTACCACGGGATATTTATCCCCAGACATTTTCTATTGGTAACTGGGGCAAGGCGAAGGGAGTGGCAAATCGCTACATATATAGTGCTACGCATTTAATGCCCGCTGCTTTTCAAACTGAGAAAATAATATTTTGCAGAATGCCTTTAAAAGAGAAAAGGGGCGGCACCAGTGGCTCAGTGAGTAGGGTTCAGGCCCCATATGCCGAGGGTGGCCAGTTGGAACCCGGCCCCGGCCAAGCTGCAACAAAAAATAGCTGGGCGTTGTGGCCTGGCACCGGTAGTCCCAGCCTCGGGAGGCTGAGGCAAGAGATCGCCTAAGCCCAAGAACTGGAGGTTGCTGTGAGCTGTGACGCCACAGTGCTCTACCAAGAGTAACAAAGTGAGACTCTGTCTCTAAGAAAGTAAATAAAATAATAAAAGAGAAAAGGATAGTAAGCCCTGAGGTCATTGTAAATTACATTTTCAAATATCAGTTGTTTTCTTCAAGTTAGGGAAGATAACCAGTAAAAAAGACTTTCAAAATAGAAAATAGCTGGCTTGGCGGTGCCTGTGGCTCAAGTGGCTAAGGCGCTAGCTACATACACCTGAGCTGTCGGGTTCGAATCCAGCCCCGGCCCGCCAAAAACAACAATGATGGCTGCAACCAAAAAAATAGCCAGGCGCTGTGGCGGGCGCCTGTGGTCCCAGCTACTTGGGAGGCTGAGGCAGGAGACTCGCTTGAGCCCAGGAGTTGGAGGTTGCTGTCTGTGAGCTGTGATGCCATGGTACTCTACCCAGGATGACAGCTTGAGGCTCTGTCTCAAAAAAAAAAAAAAAAGAAAAAAAGAAAATGGCTGACTCAGCGCCTGTAGCTGAAGCGGCTAAGGCGCCAGCCACATACACCTGACCTAGCGGGTTCGAATCCAGCCCAGGCTCTCCAAACAACAATGATGGCTGCATCCAAAAAATAGCCCCTCGTTGTGGCGGGTGCCTGTAGTCCCAGCTACTTGGGAGGCGGAGGCAGGAGATTCACTTGAGCCTGGGAGTTGGAGGTTGCTGTGAGCTGTGATGCCACTGCACTCTACCCAGGGTGATAACTTGAGGCTCTGTCTCAAAAAAATAATAATAATAGAAAATAGCAGCGTATAAACCGTTCCTTCTTACTTAGTATTTAGCTATTTTTGATTTTTTTAACAGTAGTCAAAAGAACAAAAAAAAAATCATCATTATATTGAAATACTCCTAGCTCTAGCAGGCCAATGGGGGAGAATCCCTTGAGCTCAGGGGTTGTGAGACCAGCCTGAGCAAGAGTGAGACCTCGCCCCTACTATTTGTAGAAAAATTAGTAGTGGCTGGCGCCTGTAGTCCCAGCCACTAGAAAGGCTAAGTCAGAAGGATGATTTAACTAACTGGGAGTTTAAGGTTGCTGTGAGCTAGGCTGATGCCAGGGTTCTCTATCCTGGGGCAAGAGAGTGAGACCCTGTCTCAGAAAAAAAAGAAAAAAAAAATTTATCAGAGAAAATACTCTACTAGAACGGCAAATTTTCAGATTTTTGCAGACATATCTGTAGGCCATATCTAAAGGAAGGCTTTCACTCCCTATATACATAGCATTGCTCCGTTTATGAAGAGGCTGAAAAGGGAGAAAGGATTTTTTTCCTTTCTATCCCCAATATATTGCTACTCACTACACTGTAATTCCATGGCACTACACTATAATTCCATGAGGGAATTCTCTCTCTTTTTTAATCAGTATATTGCCAGTGCCTAATATAGTACCTGGCTTATAGTAAGTCCCTAGTAAATATTACTAAATAAGTAAATAAATTCGATTAATTCCAACCCTCTTCCACTTTATACCTATTGTCTTCTAACCTAATCGCTTTACTTCTAATCTCCTCCCCCTCAAACTCATTCTCAACATGAATTTTTCAAAGACTTATTTAGCCACTTTATGAAGTTTGTTAAAAAAAAAAAGGGGGGGTGCCTGTGGCTCCTGTGGCTCTGTGAGTGAGGCGCCTGCCCCATATACCAATGGTGGTGGGTTTGAACCCATCCCTTGCCAAACTGCAACAAAAAAATAGCCGGGCATTGTGGCGGGGGCCTGTAGTCCCAGCTACTAGGGAGGCTGAGGCGAGAGAATTGCCTAAGCCCAAGAGCTGGAGGTTGCTGTGAGTTATGATGCCATAGCACTCTACCAAGGGCAACAGGGTGAGATTCTGTCTCTAAAAAAAAAAAAAAAAAAAAAAAAAGGAAAAAGTTTTTTATAGGACATAGATCTTTTAATACAGGCTACTCAGCTCAGCACCTGTAGCTCAAGCCAGCCACATACACCAGATCTGGGGGGTTTGAATCCAGCCTGGGCCTGCCAAACAATGACAACTACAATTAAAAAATAGCCAGGTATTGTGGCGGGTGCCTTTAGTCCCAGCTACTTGGAAGGCTGAGGCAAGAGAGTCGCTTGAGCCCAGGAATTGGAGGTTGCTGTGAGCTGTGACGCCACAGTACTCTATCCAGGGCCACAGCTTGAGGTTCTGTCTCAAAAAAAAAAAAAAAAAAAAAATACAGGCTACTGGTGGGCAGAGTTGCTCATGCCTGTAATTCCAGCACTTTTGGAGCCTAGGGGGAGGTGGAAGGATTGCTTGACACCAGGAAACTGAGATCAGCCTAGGTAATATAGCAAGAACTGGGGTCTACAAAAATATTTTAAAATAAGATAAAATGTAGGGCAGCTCCTGTGGCTCAAAGGAGTAGGGCACCTGCCCCATATACCGGCGGTGGTAGGTTCAAACCCAGCCCCACCCAAAAACTGCAAAAAAAAAAAAAAAAAAAAAGATAAAATGTAGGCTACTGAATTGTATATGGGGAAAAAGTTAATTATGCTTACAAAGATGGCACTAAAAAAGTTGATAATCTTTTCATTCACAATTACCACTTAAATACTAAGTACCAGGCACAGTGCCATGCTCTGAGGATAAAATGGAGAAAAGGAAGGCACCCTGTGGGATCTCCAGAAAGTAGGCTAATACACAATTAATGAACTTTATAAAAAAGAAGTTCAGGATATAATGAGAAAATAGAACAAGAAGACCTAACCAAATGTGTGCAGGGGTGAAGGGGGATCCTTAGTAAACCAGGAAGCCCTGGTTTACTTCTCACCCTTTGAGACTCAAGTAAACACCTACTTCCTCAGAGAAGGGTCTCCTGACTTCCTTGACTAAACCAAGTTCCCATAAGATACTTTTGTAACCTTTATCCAACTTGTAATTTTACATTTATTTTCCAGTCGTTTGATTAATGGTTACATCCTGCAATAATCTGAAAGCTCTACGGGACAGCATGCCTTCGCTGTCCTCCACTGTAGCCCCAACACCAGCGCAATGGTGCCCAGTAGATGACAAACAGGACCAGCTGAGCACAGGGGCCAGTGCAAAATCAAAAGGGACGGCTCCCGGTTCAAAAATTATGAAGGATTTCAAGATGAGGACAGCAGAGCACAGGGACCTTTCCAGCATAGGACCCTGCCCAACTACACAGGGCAGAGTGAATGAAAGTTGCAATCTGAAGGGTATATTAGAATTAGCCCAAATAAAGAGAGAACTTGCACTTGAGGCAGAAATATTTGCCATAGTCATATAGAAAAAAGGCAACAGAGAGCAGAAATTTTGAGAAACTAAAAGACAGTTTTCAGTCAGGGAGAGGATAAGTCAAAGCAGACAGGGGTGGGGGGAGAAGGAAGGGCCAGATTAGGATTTAGGATCTTAGCAATATCAGCAAAGGAAGCTGCTGAAGGATTTAAGAAGGAGCACAACGTGCTCAAAGCAGCCACAGCCTTTGAGTGTGAGAACCACGGGTGGGAACCATTTTTTTCTTCTCTCCACTTTCCTGTCAAATTTTCCTTTCAACAACCTCTAGCATTTATTCAGAATAAAAGATAAAAGCCTCAGGGTGAAGGCCAGACAGTGGCTCAAGCCTGTAATCCTAGCACTGTGGGAGGCCCAGATGTGCAGATTGCTTGAGCTCAGGAGTTGGAGACCAGCCTGAGCCACAGCAAAACCCCATCTCTAAAAATAGCCAGGCATTGTGGCAGGCGCCTGTAGTCCCAGCAACTCAAGAGGCTAAGGCAAGAAGATGGCTTGAGCCCAAGTGTTTGAGGTTGCTGTGAGGTATAACACCATGATACTCACCCTCCAGGTGACTATGTCTCATAAAAGAGTGAGTGAGACTGGCTCGGCTCCTGTGGCTCAATCGGCTAAGGCGCCAGCCACGTACACCCAAGGTGGCGGGTTCGAATCCCCAGCCCGGCCCGCCAAACAACAATGATGGCTGCAACCAAAAAATGGCCGGGCGTTGTGGTGGGCACCTGTGGTTCCAGCTACTTGGGAGGCGGAGGCAGGAGACTCGCTTGAGCCCAGGAGTTGGAGGTTGCTATGAGCTGTGATGCCATGGCACTCTACCCAGGGGGATAGCTTGAGGCTCCGTCTCAAAAAAAAAGAAACTCAGCCCATACCTTCTGGAGACACAGCTGTGCTGGGCATGGTGGAGAGATGCCTGCCCATTGGAGCCCAGGAGCCTGAGGCTGTGGTGAGCTGTGACCGCACTGCTGTGCTCTAACCTCAGTGACAGAGCAAGACCTCATCTTAAGAAGAAAGAAAGAAAGGAAAGGAACGGGGAAAGAGAAGAGAAGGCAAGGAAGAAGAACAAAAGAAGGAAGCAAGGAAGGGAGGGAGGGAGAAGGAAGGAAGGGAGGAAGGAAGGAAGAAGGAGGGGAAGAAGGAAGGAAGGGAGGAAGGGAAAAAGGAAGGAGGGGAAGAATGAAGGAAGGAAGGGAGAAGAAGGGAAGGAAGAGAGAAAAGAAGGAAGGAAGGAAGGGAAGGAGGGAGGAGGGAAAGAAGGAAGGAAGGAAATAAGGGAGGGAGGAAGGGAAGGAGGGGAAGAAGGAAGGAAGGAAGGAAGGAATGAAGGGAGTGAGAGATTCTAGTCCATGTCTAGGGACGCAGCAGACAGCTGTGCAGGGCAGGTGTGATGGACCGGGCGTGTGTTGGGTGCATGTGCCGTGGTCTCCTGTCCACTTTTGTTGTTGGGCTCAGTCCCAGCAACATTGTGCGCTGTGTGAAGCCCTCTGCTAGAGTGTGAATGCTTGTGCTCCTCGCAGCAGAGACAGCTGTTTGCATGCTTGTCTAGATGCATGTCTATGATTTGGGAGCAGGGGGTGCACCTGTGGGTCATCCTGTGCTGTGTCCCCGCCCCCAGCCCTGTGGCAGAGTGACTTATGTGTGAGCATTTACCCCATGTGTGCTCCTCCTCTTGCGCGGAGCTCATCCTTGGCCCAAGGGCATAGTGCCTGGTACACACTACTCTGTCCTCGGTACCAGTGCAGCAGCCCTGGGGGTTACAAGCCTCTGTGCTGTATTGCCGCTGGACTCGGGGGGTCGGTGGGGTGGCCTTGCTGCCTGGTCCACCTCCCAGGGCAGGGCACTGTCCTGAGAGAGGTACTGTGCTAGTCAGGACTAGAGAACATGTGTGGAAACCAGCTGTCCTTATGCCCTCGGTTGCAGGTGTTTATCATGGGGGGTCAGCAGGGGAGGAGGCCATGTTCACGGTGCTGCCTACATGGCAACTCTAGCCCTCGTGTGGGCTTCACGCTCAGTGATGTGTCGCCCTTCGCCCCCTGTAAGTGGGGAGTTCCTTCTTTGTATTGCTGCCCTTCCTCACAACATCCTTGAGATTGCTTCTGGAACTTTCAGGGACCAAAGGACTTTATCTATTATGGGTGGGTTTGGCTTTTGGAGACAGCTGGTCTTCAGCACTAAGCTGGGGCTTGCAATGTGTGGTACCTGTTGTAAATAATGAGGCTTCTTCAAGGGGCACCAAAGTCACCTCTGAAGGAGGAATTTGGGGAGGACTCTGGCAGGTATGGGGTTGTCCCAGCCAGCAGGCAGATGGGCACTCTACAGACATAGAAGTTGGGGTTGTGATCGTCAGGGCAGTGATTCCAGTTGGCCCCCCAGGCTGCCCATACACAGAACTGTGGACCCCTTCAGACATCTGGGAACATGGATTTTTATTTTGTTTAGATAACAGCTCTGTCTCTGGAAGGAAGAAAACTTGGTGTTTTTTTTATTTTTTTATTTTTTTTTGAGACGGAGCCTCTAGCTATCCCCCTGGGTAGAGTGCCATGGCATCACAGCTCATAGCAACCTCCAACTCCTGGGCTCAAGCGAGTCTCCTGCCTCCGCCTCCCGAGTAGCTGGGACCACAGGCGCCCGCCACAGCACCCGGCTATTTTTTGGTTGCAGCCATCATTGTTGTTTGGCGGCCCCGGGCTGGGGACTCGAACCCGCCACCTTAGGTGTATGTGGCTGGCGCCTTAGCTGATTGAGCCACAGGCGCCGAGCCTCTGTGTTCAGTCTTGTTGGAGCACAACTGTGCTAAGTCCTGCTAGTTCTCCCAGTGAATCATCAGTCCTCAAGTGGCCTTGGGGGCCCAGGATAGCCTTATAACCTGGGGGGGAGGACCATGCTCTATCAAGACCTGAGGTGGCTCCGGGTGGTTGTGGTCAGGAATGAAGGCCAGAGCAGGATGGGGTAGCGAGGAGAGGTGCACTCTTCTGGGCGGCATGCTGGACACAGGGGGAAGAGCCCATGACAGCTCTGCCCCGCATCCTGAGAAATAGAAATTCCTCTGGAGGCCAGATTGGGAGAGGGTGGGAGTGGAGAGACTGATGGGTCAGCTGGCTTCAAAGGGCTCCTTCCCTTGGTCTGGCTGAGTGAGATCTGCAGTTCAAGGCTCCCCAGCCTTCCACTGCCAGAAAAGGCCAGGCCTGGGAGGTGGGTGAGAGTGGGGCACAGAGGAAAGTTCTAGAGCTGGAGGGACTGTTTGTTGGTTGGGCACATCCACCTTCACTTCCTGCCCCTTCAGAAAGATCTGTTCTTTTTCCTTGCCTAGAGGGTAAGGTATTTTTCCAGAGGGAGGTCTCCCGAGGATCCGTGATGGGCACCACCTGCGGTACTCCAGGAGCAGCAGGGTAAAGACAGGGACACTGACTCTGGCTTCCAGCTTCTTGGCGGCGTAATTAGCTTCAAGTTTTAACATAACATGGATTTGTGTCTTTGGCCATGAACACGGGACATATATGTGCATCTCAACCTCTGAGAACTCACCCTGCCTGCTGTGAGCTTCTGGCTTGCCACAGCCTTGGGCTCATACAAAAGTGCTGGAAGCAGTTAGTGGGGAGACCCAAGCTCACCTCAGTTGTGTTTTCACTGGGCAGGGAGACAGGTCTGGGGAAGCTCCCTAGCTTGAGGGAGGCAGAGCCAGCCTGCTTCCCACTCTTGCAGTTTCCTGCTCTTGAGTTTCAGCTGCTTTTCCATTACACTGTCCTGAGTGGGGATATCTGTCACAGTTCTAGAGCCCCAAACAGGGGTCTGCACGGGCTTGCATGTCACTCCCACCCTAGGGCTAGTGACTGGAGCCCTCACTGCTGGTCTCCTTCGCCTGGCATCCTAAAGCCACAGCCTTGGTGTGCACTGTCTGATTTTCATCTGCTAAAGAAAGCTAAATGGAAAACAGGAGTGTGTAGAAAACAAGTTCACTCATACACATGACCCCCTGAGTCAGCATCAGCAACGCTGATGCCTCCAAAATTCTTGGGTTCCTGTAACCATGTGGCGCACAGTCACATTTGGGTTGCTGTGGTTCTGGGTGCTGGGATGAAACCCTCTCTGAAAGCAGGGACCAGCCCCCTCCTGTGGTCAGGTTCCTTCATCCTGCCAGAGGCCCTGCATTCCCCAGGTTCCCGTTGTGGAGAGCCATGTTGTGTAAGCGTCGAGGACAGGCCCCCTTGCAGAGGCTTAACCAGCAGCTGGGGAGGATTCCCTTTTCCAGGACTCCCAGTGCACAGTGCTCAGAGGGATGCCCCAGATTGCTGGCCAAAAGTCAGTCCTTTCCTGCCTTGACTTCTCCACCGTGAGGTCGTATGTGCTCCATGAGGTGCTCCCACCACAGCTGGGATGTCTCGGGTGGTTAGCAGGCTGGCTGGGGGACAGAACACTAGCTCTGGGATTAACCAGACCTGATGTCCATTCCCAGCCCCCCACTTCTCAGTGCTGTGACTTGGGCACATTCCTTATATCTCTGGGTTACAGTTTCTGTAACTGTAAGATAATGTATGCCATACAGAACTCACAGAATGGGTTCTTTAAATGGCAGCTTTAAGCCAGGCACAGTGGCTCACACCTGTAATCCTAGCACTCTGGGAAGCTGAGGCAGGTGGATAGCTTGAGCTTAGGAGTTTGAGACCAGCCTGAGCAAGAATGAGATCCCATCTCTACTGAAAATAGAAAAACTAGCCAAGTGTTGTGCCTGGCGACGGTAGTCCCAGCTATTCGGGAGGCTGGGGCAAAAGAATTGCTTAAGCCCAAGAGTTTGAGGTTGCTGTGAGCTATGATGTTGTGGCACTCTAGCCAATGCAACAGAGTGAGACTGTCTCTCTCTCTCTATATATATATAAAATAGGGTGGCTCCTGTGGCTCAAAGGAGTAAGGCGCTGGCCCCATATGCTGGAGGTGGTGGGTTCAAACCCAGCCCCGGCCAAAAAAACCTGCAAAAATAAATAAATAAAAATAAAATGAAAATGGCAGCTCTGAATGAGAGTAATTTCTTTGAAGCCCTAGAACATCCTGGATGTTGGTGTTCTCACCGGGTGGCCACATGGGCTGGCAGTTAAGTTTCACCACTAGTCCAGAGTACAAAAGACAGTCATGGTGGTGCCAAATGCGGACAGTTTGGTCAGATCCCAGAGCCAGATTGGCGGCCAGTCTAGCAGCACCATTGTTTCCAGAGAGCCTTCATTATTTCTCTTTAAGTAAAAAAATAAAAGCCTCGTAAAGAGAGGCTATAAAGTACGGCAGCCGCCGTCCAGATGTGCACTTCTAAGTGCAACTGGCATTAAAGTCGCACATGCCTAAGCTGATTGGTATGTTTGCTCAGGGGATTGTTGCACCTGTGTGCACTGGAAGGAATTTCCGCCAAATACCTGTCCTCTGTCCACAGCCAGACTCTGGGCCACGTTCCTTACACTGTGGTGAAAACAGCTGGTCTCCACACACAAACAAGGGCAGTCGGGTTTCAGCATCAGATCTGGACGTGGCCCGCCCAGAGCCAAGTGTTGATCTTTCTCCATTTTGTGTGGAACCAACTCCAGACCCTGGAGTGTGGTAGGGGCATGCTGGCAGCAAGCAGCGCCTTATGTTTCTGACCATACTTCCTGCGCAGCTCAGAACACAGACAGCTAGGCCGTCTTCTCTCCTGAGCCCAGAGAAAAAGAGCCTGATGAAAACCCACAGCCACTAAGCAGGGCTGCTGATCTGTTTTTTCCTGGTGTCTCCATGAGCTTGCTTTCCAGAGGCTCCTTTGAGTGGGGGCTGGTCCACCTGGTGTAAGGAAGAGAACCCATGTTTTCCAGCCTGTCTGGACTTTGCACACTTGTGCCTGTAGGCAGCACCCACACCCTGCTGTTGCTTAGGGGATACACCCACCTTCTCGAAGGTAGCCAGTTAGGAGCCAGTGAACAAAAAAGGAAATGTTGATCTACATGGCAAGGATGGGGGCCAGATTTTAGAGGCCTCTCTCTCTCCGAGCAAATTGGAGAGTTTTCTTTTTTTCCTGGGGTGGAATTGAATTGTTCCCACCTGTGAGTACCAGGTGCCCTTTTTATGTTACAAGGATATTAAGGATGATCAGAAAAACAAACTACTGCGGATAGTTGGGGATTTTTGCTTCCTTTTTAGGCTGGGAAGAAACAAAAAGGTATTGTCTTTGGGCCAGAACCGCAGCCACTGGTGCAGCAGCTCTGCCCGTGGGTTTTATTCTCTCTTTGCCATAAAATCAGTCCTTTCTGTTTGAACTAAAACCTCAGCGACCTCATCTGTGTCATGACCAAGCACCAGCTACAGTGAAGTGTCTCACGACCATTCACTTATCACAGGTCTTGTTGCTACTGTCTGGTCAGGAGCAGAACAGACCATATACAGGCTGGGAGAACATAGGATAGGAAAAGAAGAGCCATGTGTTCCTAGCTCAGCCCCGAAGAACAGACGGATCCTACTTGTTTCAGCAGCACCAGCATTTTGTAATTTTTAGTTGTAGTTCATCAGTTCGCGTTTCAGCTGGCCCCACCCCGTGCACGTCTTTCCGGCCGTCTCCCTCGTAAACCCTCACTAACCCTTGCAGGTCTCATCGACTCCAGTTGCCGCTGTGGCGTTCTCAGCTGTGTGCTGTTCCCCAGTGTGAAAGAAGTGCCCAGACCGCCGCCCCCCTTCCGGGTGGACCGTCCATCTCTGCACAGAAGCCTTCAGTGGGGCTGCCAGTACTCTCTCTAGACAGCCTTGGATTCTTAAGCCCAGAGAGCCAGCCCACACGGTCTGAGCTCGGCTGCGTGCTCTCTGCATCGTCTCACGTGTGTGGAGACCTCCGGGGAAGGGTGGTTTGGATAGGGCACAGGCGACAACACATTCAGAATCCCAAAAGCTAACCTGAAACCCTGAAGCCATATCTATAAGAATTATCTATAACGAATTTGAGCAGAAAGTGATATTCAAGTTCTCAGGCCTAGGATGTGAAAGACAATTTCACAGTAGCACAGAAGAAAAAAATACTCCGTTAGAGATGACTGCGAGCTCAGTGCGAGTGAGCCAGGTGAGGTGTGATTGCTAGGAAAGCTAGTTTGGTCTGGAGTCTCTATAGGGGAAACCTCTCTACAGAGAGTCGTGCTAGCGCCTGTGCGTCTGCTGACACTTAGGGTGCTGTTTTTTGTTCTTCCATCCTGAAGAACAACGCTGGTAACTAGGCTGTGTTCACGAAGAGGACAAACAGGGTATGGGGACTTAAGGAGATGAATATAAGGATCAGAGGCAGGAAAGAAAAATCTTGGGGGATGTGTAAGCCAATTTCAGCTGTTTAAAAGGACCAGAGGAAAGGGTATTAAGTTTCTGTTTTGTGTCGTTCCAGAAAGTAGTAGTTAGAACTTTTCACTGAAGTGCAGAGATTTGAATTGTCCAATTTGAATTGTCCAAATTAAGTCCAATTTGAATTGTTCAGAATGGAAATGTTTGCCTTAGAACACTAGTGAGTTCTCTGTCACTGGAGGTGTGTAACCAGAGCTTTGATGGAGACTCAAGGTGTTAGGACCCTGCCCTGTAGGGCTCAGTCTACTTGTGTAGACCCTGATGCAGCCACCAAATCCTGGAGTTGTCAGAGCTGGGAGAGCTCCTCAGGGCTGGCCTCTGATTCAGCTCTTTGATATTGCAAATGAAAGAACAGTCTTTGGTACCGTGTTGGTGCCAAATAAATGCTCCTTGCTTTTGCTTAATAAAGCCAACTACGGGGGAGAGGGGACCCCATTCTAGCATCTGTGGGGTTTACCTTGGGGCCAGTAGTCCAAGTCTGCTGGAGCCTCCTGGGCCTGAGCCCAGTTCTGTGAAGGGGGCCCCGCCCGGCAGTGCCCAAGAGGCTGCGTCTGAGTGAACCCAAGAACAGAACCGCAGAGAGTGTTTCTTGGCAGTGCTGGAAAGGCTGCTCCCAGCAGGTCTGTCCTGGCCTTGGTCCTTTTGTGGCAGGTTGTGGCATGTGACTCATTACCTGTTGGGAGCCTTTGTATTCAAACCACAAATCCTACTATGCTCTCAGGAGGTAATTTGAAAGGAAGGAGTAAAGGCCAACCTCAAAGTTGGTTCCAGCCCTCATCTTCCCTGTGCTTTTGCAGCCCAGCGCTGGCCAAGCCTGGGGCTTGGGTAATTCATAGCTACAGCTCAGATTCCTGGAACGAGTTTCCATCCTAGGCCTCTGTGCACACCTCAGCCTCAAGCACTCCATAAAGCGTTTGGAGCTGATACATTTTCTTTTCTTCTTGCTTTTCTGAAGTAGGTCATTGTGAGTGTGAAGAAGTATTATGTTTTCTCTTTTTTTCTTCTTCCCCCAAGAAGTCCTGTGGTTGAAGAGTTATGGACATAGAATCTAACGTACATGACTGTGGCATTCAACTGCAAGAGTGATTTTTCAGGAAGAAACAACCCAGAACTCTTAAAAAGAAGAGAATTACTGACACATTAGGCTTTTAGCCGATCCACGTTTAGGGATTAGCTAATGGCAAAGAATAAACTGAGCCAGAAGTTTAACTGTCATTGGCTGTGCAGATGAACAGCCAGGCCATCCCAGGACTTGCCTTTTTTGTTCCTGGTTCGTTCAGCTCAGAGGTGCCCCCTGGATTTTGACAAGCTTTTGGAGTTTATGAAACCCTTATCTGCCGTTGTAATCAACACAGTATTTTTTGAATGGCGGAACTTAGGATTCCAACTCCAAGGGACCCCATCTTCTTATACCCAGTTGTCTGAATCCTCTGTGGTTCCATCTGCCTTTAAAAACATTAATCTTGGCTCGGCGCCTGTGGCTCAAATGACTAAGGTGCCAGCCACATACACCTAAGGTGGAGGGTTCAAATCCAGCCCTGGCCCGCCAGAGCAACAATGATGGCTGCAACAACAACAAAAAAAAACAGCCAGGCGTTGTGGTGGGTGCCTGTGGTCCCAGCTACTTGGGAGGTGGAGGCTTGAGCCCAGGAGTTGGAGGTTGCTGTGAGCTGTGATGGCACGGCACTGGCACTCTACCCAGGGGACAGCTTGAGGCTCTGTCTCAAAAAAAAAAAAAAAATTTGCTGGGTGTCTTGAAAGCCACAAGACTGTGTGATTGATGGCACTTTTGGTAGACACCAGCAAATAGGTGATCCCAGCATTTAATCCCAGTTATTCCTGGGTTGATCTTACCCACTCCTGATCTTCCTGGAGCTTCCAAGCCCTCCCCCCAGTATGCCAATACGCACACTCCAACACTTGTCCAAGGTTGAACCATGGTCTTCCTGAGGTCGTCCCCATGTTGTCCAGCTAACAGGAACCCTGATTTGAGCGTGGCACTTACTCTCTTGACTGTGTCAGCTTCAGCCCCATGTTCCTTGGCTTTCCATTCAGGTAGGAGACCTGAAAAAAGCCCATGCTTTTCTCCTTGGGCCTCTGCATTTAAAAGGTGCTTCATGCTGCCCACTTGACTGGGGACTTCTACGGGAACTCTGTGGCCTTCCCTCCTGATCCCAGGTCGCTGAGCTATGGTGGTCCTTCTGGGTCCCTCCTCCTCCCTCCCTGGAGTGTTGGGTGGGGATTTTGCAGTTAGCAAGTGTGGGCAGAGGCCAGGCAGAGGCAGGGCAGGGCAGGGCCAAGCAGGGTGATTCCACTGCAGCCTGCTCTCAGCCCTTGCCCAGGGCCTGAGTTTGATCGTTCATTCACCTTGACGTGCAAGGCCTGAGAGCGAGGCTCTGACCGTGGTAGAGCCACCTTATTGAAATGGCATGTTAGCATTTAAACAATATTAATACTATTTGACTCATTAAATATACAAAGGCCAGTCAAAGTGCTTCCATGTGTGTGCTGTTGGTTCTGGCGGGAGACTCCTCAGATAGCTTTATGTGGTTTCAGACAACATTTTAGCACATTCTTAAAATACCCACAAAAGCCTTTATGTAAAAACTCATAAATGCGAACCACATAAAAATTATTTTTTTCCTTGTTTCATGTCATTATGATCAAAGTACAGTAGGTAAAAATAAATTTTCAAAAACTTGTTGAGGTCCCTCTTTAATTAATGCTTCACTCACAGCACAGAGCCATAAACCACCCAGCAGGGGGACTGTCGGTGTGCTCCAGAGCCACCTCCTACCCAGTGGCGCTCAGAGCTGTCCCCACAACACTTGCCAGGAGGCTGGTGCTTCTGATCCTGAAAGGAGCCTTTCTGATCACTCAGTCCTCTGCTCCCTGTGTCTTGGACAATCAGGTTGAGACTTGTGGCTGCTCAAGTCCCCAGAGATCCCTTTTGGTGAATGGAATTCAAGTCCATTCTTGAATTGTTGCGGTGTTTGGCCACACCTGAGAGGCCAGGTCTCAGCACGTCTGCCTCACCTCAGTTGGGAACAAACACCCTCATTCTGAGAGGGAACAGATCCAAAGAAAGAGACCCAAGAGCATTGCCTCAACTCTGTGACTGTCGTTCCTTTATTAAAAGTCAAATCGACTAAATTAGGATACTGCCCAGTGGAATGCTGTCCAACTGTTCGAAATGATTATGGAGATCAAGTGGCTCCATGGTAAAGTGCCAGTGTGTCTGTGCCAAGCAAAAAAAGCTGAACTTGACACTGTTGCTGTGCTTATGGTTATGTAAAAATTGTGCATCTGGACAAAGACAGGAGGGATCTTGGAAAAATCAGATTTATGAGATAAGTTGATTCATGGGATTAGGGGCTAATTTTTAAATTTCCTTTTTAAAAATAATGTTCTTGCAATAAATTTTAAAATTTGGGGTAAAAGAGTAGTAACCCACAAGGAGGTCACACAGTTGAGCTTGCATTTGTACCTCTTTTGTCTCCAGCATTTGAAACTTTAGACCTGGTCACTGTGGCCGGCTACAGAGAAGCTGCCCAAAGTGGGACCCGGGCCATAGGGTGGGATGTTGGCGTGGAAACGGCCGGTTCCATGTTATAAAACTTTAATGCCGTTCGTTGTTTTCTTTGTCTGGAAGAAACAGGACGAGAAGGGATGGGACTGAAAGGATCAACCTTAGGCCACCTGGTGCTTTTGAACTGGTCACCAGATGGCGTCAGCAGGGCTGTCAGGCCACCAGGATTTCTCCTGGTTTCCTTCCAGGGCAGCCTGACCTTGCCTCTCCCCAGGATCCCAGCACACAGAAGGGTGAGCCTCTGACAAGAACAGCACAGAAGGATGTTCGTTCCAGGATGGCGAAAGATTTATCAGCCTATCCTTTCTGCCAACACAAGAATAGCCAGTTTCAAAGTTGTGTTTTTTCCCCTCTTTTGATGTGGGGCTGCCCTCCCTACAAGCTGACTGAAAGGGAAACCTAACCTGTGTGTTAGAACCGAGCCATCTGTTGCCAGCTGGAAGGGCAATTGGCAGGCCTGTCGTGGGTGTTTTTCCCTCAGTAATATTGATTTGCAGACTGAGGAGGTCCCCAGAATCTAGGAGAACAAGCCAGAAGGGCTCAGGGAGCCCATGATGTGAATCATCTGAGCACTGGGGAACCGCAGGTCAGCAAAAGTGACCAATACATCTTCACATGTCCCAGGAGCATTCCAAAGTGGGCAATGTGTACCCAGCTCCTCTAAGATGGCCTCAAGGAGGGGCTTGGGACCTGAAACAAACACTAACCCCTTTACCTTGTTCTGCCCTGGGGAGGAGGAGTTTGGAGAGAGACTTGGAGCAAAAGAATTTATCTCCTAGACAGGGTCCTTGAGTTGCCTGTGTTGACCAGTTGTTGGAGGTCACCTAGGATAGCACCAAGCTCTGGGCCCCACAAGTGTTTATCTATTCTCCCTTCAGCTCCGTGTCTGGCACCTGACACTTAGGTCCCCACATGTTCCCTTGGTGGCTCTTGTGCTAGCGGGCAGGCCTGCTCTCCTGCAGCCAACTTGCCAGTGTTGTGAGTTCAGTTTGACAGTTTAATCCTTGTGGGTAGTGCTAGAGTGATGGAGAAATGGGGCAGGATGTAGCCCTGGAAGGGGCCTGGCCTCTGCTTGCCTGTGGAGGCTCTGGTGGGGAAGGGGTGAGGGTAGCAGGGCCACAATAGTTTAGGGGAGAAGAACACCTGGGCACTGTATGTCTTACTAGCAGGTAGGAGACTCTTATTCCCCTCACAGGGTTCTGTGCTTTCCTACAACAATTGTCTCTGTTCGACTTGGGAATATATCGTATACTGACCATTCTAAAAAAAAAAAAACTTATTGACTGGACACAGTGGCTCTTGCCTATAATCCTAGCACTCTGGAAGGCTGAAGTAGGAGGCTCCCTTGAGCTCGGTAAGTTTGAGACCAGCCTGAGCAAGAGTAAGACCATTCCTCTACTAAAAAACTAGAAAAATTAGCTAGGGATCATGGCATAGCCTATAATCCAGCTACTTGGGAGGCTGAGACAGGAGGATCACTTGAGCTTAGGAGTTTGAGGTTACCATGAGCTAGGCTGAGGTGACAGAGACTCTGTCTCAAAAAGAAAAAACTGTGTTAATGAGATAGTTTCAGACTTAACAGTAAAATTGCAAAAGAAGACAAAGAATTATTTATTTATTTAGAGACAAAGTCTCACTATGTCATCCTCGATTGAGTGCTGTAGTGTCACAACTCACAGCAACCTTAAACTCTTGGGCTTACGCTATTCTCTTGCCTCAGCCTCCTGAGTAGCTGGGACTACAGGTGTAGGCCACAATGCCTGGCTATTTTTTGGTTGTAGTTGTCGTCGTTTGGCAGGCCTAGGCTGGGTTTGAACCCGCCAGCTCCAGTGTATGTGGCTGGCCCCCTGGCCACTGAGCTACAGGTGCCGAGCCGACAAAGAATTCTAGTATACACTTCTCCTCCCACATTCTCTAATGTTAACATTTGCCAGTTGTATTTTGCTGTTGTATGACAGCTTTATTAAGGCATAATCCATAGATACATGCTAATTTTTAGTACTTAATAATGAAAACAGTAATCATTTGGCAGGTCTCTGTGTTCCCGTATTGTTTGGTATCTGAGGAATCCTGTAAAGTAGATGTCCCTATTGTGTTTGTAAGGCCAGCCCCAGCAGCCTTCAGTAAAAAGTTGTCACAGAGATGCCCGCTCTGCCCAACTCCCAAACCTCTGCCTACCCCATGCCCTGTGTGGCCCACACTCCCAGGACGAGCCTGCTGTATCTTTGATTCAGGGATTAATTGGGATCAGAGAGGCCCCGCCAAGGATAGGGAACCTCCAGATCCCCAAATGCATGCAGCCTGTCAACTGAATCCAAGCTTTATAGAACAAATCCTTAGGAATTTGTTTGGATTCAGTTAAAAGACCACACTCAAAAATCCAGAAGGCCACTGTGGCCCGAAGGCCGCAGACTCTCTGATAAAGGATGTGCCAGTCTTGTGCCAGCCGTGAGACAGTAGCTCTCAGGGTACAGCTAGCCACTGGCAGCATTGGAGGTGCTGCATCAGCCGACTTCATGGCAGCCTCAGTCAGTCACAGCAGTCCGCTTGTGTGCTTAGGACTGGAATCCACGCCTGGTTCCCTTTCCAGTTCTAGCCATTTCTTTCCTGCTTCCGTTTGACCTTACATTGACTGAGATCTAAGGAGGAAGCTCTGTCCAAGCTTAGGCTTCACTTCTGGCTAGGGGTTTGTATTAAGTTGCATCAAAAGACCAGCAGGACCCCCATTCTGCCCATGCCCTGGAGGGATCAGGTAGGGAGGGGTTTGTAGTTGTGTTTTCCCCAAAAGATAGAAATACCAGCCGGGAGTGCAGTGGCTCACTCACAGCGGCTCACTGCAGCTCTTTGGGAGGTCAAGGCAGAGGATCACTTGAGGCCAGGAGTTTGAGACCAGCCTGGGCAATATAATGAGAGCCTGTCTCTGTCTACAGCAACAATAACAACAACAAAGGTTAGCTAGGTGCATGGTGGCATGCACCTGTAGTCCTAGTTCCACAGTTGGCAGTCACCTGTGATAGAGCCACTGTACTCCAGCCTGAGGAGAGACCATGTCTCTTTAAAAAAACAAAGAAAAGAAGAAATACTAAGTGGCAGTGGTCACTCCAATAGTGATGGCTTCCACTCATGTCACATGCTGTGCTGTCCTTCATCTGGAGGGAATGGGGTGCTCAGCGACGGTTAGTAAGCTTGCCAAGGACCACAAAGCTAAAGTAAGTGGCAGAGCCTGAATTCAACTTCATGTTTATGACTCCGAAACCTGTGTCCTTCCTGTCTCCCCTAAAGGATGCTGCATCCCACCCCCCAATCATAGGACAATCAGAACACATCCAAGGATCTCCTCCCATTGCAGAGAGAGCATTTAATTCCAGGCAGACATTTAGGTGACTCTTTGCCAAATGACAGCCTGAGACCTGGGCTGATAGTCTGCAGTTTAACATCTAATGGCACGTGGGCCTCTTTCCTGCAGGTATTTTGAAGGTGGCGTCTCATCTGTCTACCTCTGGGATCTGGATCATGGCTTTGCTGGAGTGATCCTCATAAAGAAGGCTGGAGATGGATCCAAGAAGATCAAAGGCTGCTGGGATTCCATCCACGTGGTGGAAGTGCAGGTACAGCCTCCCCAACAGCCGGTGACTGGGGCCACCAAGTGTGGATGGCATGCGGAGTAGTGCGGCCCCACTCTCTGGCAGGTGCAGAGGGTGGACTGTGATCTGTAAATACCTGTTGATGGCTATAAATGCCCTGAAGCCGTTTGGACAAAGATAAGTCAGGTTTGCATTAGTTGCTGATGATAGTCCCCAAGAGAACGTAATACACATGATTACAGGTGCTATCCATTTAAAAACCAGTTGGGAGTTTATAAGAAAGGTAGTTTGTGGTCATGACCCAGAAAGGGACGTGTTAGAAGGAGTCTGAATTCTGGGGGCCACTTCAGGCTCGCCTTAGCTCAGGCTGCACCCAAGGTTCTGATCTCTGTCTTACCCTCCCCACCCCAGGAGAAGTCCAGTGGTCGCACCGCTCATTACAAGTTGACTTCCACGGTGATGCTATGGCTGCAGACCAACAAATCCGGCTCTGGCACCATGAACCTCGGAGGCAGCCTTACCAGACAGGTAGAGTTACCGTTCATAGTGAGCCGGCAGTCCCTTAGGTGCTGACCTCGCGAAGAGGAATGGGTGGTTAGCCCACTTGGGGTAAGCGTGTTTGGCCAGCTGCAAACCTGCCATCTAAGTAGGACTTTACATCTTCAAATAAAAGCCATCTGGGCTGAGCGAAGTTGCCCACACCTGCCCTGCTGGCCTCCTGCTGTGTGAGGGCAGGGGCTGGCCACAGCTGCTGCTCCTCCCTCTTCGGGGCCCCTCGTGTAACTCTACTTCATGCTTTTGTCAACCTCTGTGGTCGTGCACAGCCCATTAGTCAGGCCAGCTCTCCAGGAGACACTTGTCTGAGCTCAGGGGCCTGTACCTCGCTGTTCTCAGCCTAATGCCAGCACCAGCAACAGCATCATGGCACAGCTTATTAGAGATGCAGGAGTCTTGGGCCCCACCTAGACCTCTAGAATCAGGATCTCCATTTTAACAAAAGTCCCTGTACACAGGGACACACATTAAAATTCAAGCAGTGCTATAGAGTACCTTCCTCTCCCATGTTCTGCTTGGGGATTGCTAACAACCTGTCTCCACAGTGTCCCTCCCAAGCTGTTTCAGGGCAAACTTAGAGCTTAGACTGCAGGCACTGCCATGCCTAGGGCAGACTTGTCTTAACTTCTGCTTCAGATGCTGCTTCATACATTCTTAAGACTCCTGTTTAAGGCTGGGCTCAGTGGCTCACATCTGTAATCCTAGCACTTCGGGAAGCCCAAGCAGGTGGATCACCTGAGCTCAGGAATTTAAGAACAGTGTGAGCAAAGCAAGACCCCATCTCTACTAAAAATAGAAAAACTAGCCAGGGTGGCGCCTGTGGCCCAGTGAGTAGGGCACTAGGCCCATATACCAAGGGTGGCAAGTTCAAACCCGGCCCCGGCTAAACTGCAACCAAAAAATAGCCAGGCGTTGTGGCAGGTGCGTGTAGTCCCAGCTACTCGGGAGGCTGAGGCAAGAAAATCGTATGAACCCAGGAGTTTGAGGTTGCTGTAAGCTGTGATGCCAGGGTAACTGAGACTCTGTCTCAAAGAAAAGAAAAGAAGACTCCTGTTTAAGGGTCCAGGTTTAAGACCTTTCACGTGTTCAAGACCATGTATGTTCCCATCCCAAGAGAAGGTCTTAACCTTGTGCCAGGGCAGCATAGCAGGATGCTGGTTGTGAAGGGAAAGAGAGAGAGCAGACTAAATGCAGAAGGGACTGCGCCTGCCTTCAGACAGGTCAGTATTGGCAGGAGTGGTGCAGCTTTGAGGACGTCCTCAGGAGGGAGCCTCCTCCTGTGCAGATGTCTTCCCCATACCCCGTTCTCATAGTGCCTAATCTTTGAGGATTCCTTTTAACATCCAAAAAAAAGGATGTTTTTTCTTTTGCCCCAGTTTTTGGCCAGGTGCTGGGTTTGAACCTGCCACCTCCGGCATATGGGACTGGCGCCCTACTCCCTTGAGCCACAGGCACCACCCACATCAAAAATTTTTTTTCAGTAAGATAATTATACTCTTAATAGCAGTTGATAGGAAAAAATATATGGCAGATAGGACCAATTTCTACATTTTTAAAGTGGATTTGTATCTGCAATAGTACGTATATGCATTTGAAAAACAGGTGCAAGGCAGATGTCTGCCACCACGCTGCAGATGTGTAGTGGGGCCTGAGACCCTCCACTTGCAAAATCTCCAGTCCCTTTTGCGTGTCAGAGGGGCTTAAGGCCAGAGGGGATCTTGGAGGTCCCCTTGACTGGGGGCAGGGCAGGGCCCTGCCTTCCCTGTGGAGGTGGGCTCCTATCTTCTAGGGATTGCTGGCTGAGGGTGGGGGAGCTGAACCCCTAGGCGACTAGCCCCACACAGCCTGCCTCCCCCACCCTGCCACCTGGGGAGTGGCTGGAAAATCCTAAGTCTGAATCCGGAGACTGCTTCCTGCATCACTTACTGCTCCGAGCTGTTTATAATTCCACCCGGTGTACAGTGACCTGGACAAATATTTAATCCTCCGTCTTCCTAATAGCTTAAATCAGAGCTGTCAGCCCATGGCCGGAGTCTGGTTCCGGCTTGCCATGAGCTGCGCCTCCTGCCAAGCCAAACTCAGGCTGATGAGTGGCTGTCCTCAGCACACCTTGGCCGGGGCTGCGGTGCTTGTTTGCATTGCCTTTTGCTCTTGGGGCTTTAATGAGGAAATTCACGCTCTGTCATCATTCTAACGGCCGATCACATAATTCATTCACAGTGCACTGAAGCTGGGGCTGGTTTCCAGTGTGAGTGAGTATATTGGGGTGGGGGGGGCAGTGAGAGAGACAAGCCTAAGTTGATGATGTGCAGCTTCTGAGCAGCAGGGGAAATAAGAGTTGCCGGCTTTGGCTGTGTGTCCCAGATGAGCCTTGGAAAAACGTCTGCGGTTGCCTTGGATGGGAGGCAAAGGGTTCCAGGAAAGTTGAGCAAACCAGTGACAGAGTGAGCGTGCCTGGTTGTGTAGGCTGAGCCCTTTGTGTAGATTGTAAATAAGGTCAAATTATTCCCATTTAACAGGTGAGGAAATTGAGGTTCCAACTGTTAAATAATTTGCCCAAATGATTTCATCACTAAGAAGTAGGACCAGCTCAGCACCTGTGGCTCAAGTGGCTAAGGCGCCAGCCACATACACCTGAGGTGGCGGGTTCGAATCCAGCCCGGGCCCACCAAACAACAATGATGGCTGCAACCAAAATATAGCTGGGCGTTGTGGTGGGCGCCTGTGGTCCCAGCTACTTGGGAGGCTGAGACAGGAGACTTGTTTGAGCCGAGGAGTTGGAGGTTGCTGTGCTCCCCCCAGGCCGTGCTCCCCCACTCCTCCTTCACTTTGGCCTTTTGTTGCTTCCATTGCTCGCCAAAAGATGTCCCTTAGGATGTCAACTGGAAAACAAAGTGAGTAGATTGAGTGTTTTGGCAAATTGCTGCAGCTGCAGGGCTGTCAGGAAAGGTGAGCTGTGTCTTCATGGAAGCTCCTTCTGGCCAAGTCCCACCTTCCTGCCAAGGCTAATGGACACGGGCAAAGGAAGGCAGACGGAAGGTGCCCTTTGGGGGACCGCCATGCAGGCCCCAGTGGGAGGGTTGTGGAGCAAGTGAAAAAGGTTGCAAGCCAAGTACCAACATGTTGAAAAGGAAATTGTACTGAGAGGTCACTTCTCCTGTGTGACAGCAGAGACGTGGGAAAGAGGCATGACCGTAAATCTCTGGAAGGAGATCCAAGGTTTCCCGTCCGGGGAAGGGCCCTGCAGATGTTCATTTGATATTTTTTCACATTCTAAATATTTAGAAATGAAGGTGGAATGTTTTTATTGAGTGGGGAGATCAGGCAGATCATTTGCAAGCTGAGCCCGCTCTCTCCCCATCAGCAGTAGGAGCCCCCAGTGTATCTTCAGGCAATAAAGTAAAACATAGCAGAAGTGAAACTCCTCTTTGCCTTGCACTTGGCAGTTGGGCCAGGCAGTGCGTTTTTATCATGGAGCAGAAGCCCACAGCCCTTCCTCCTAGATACAAGAAACAGAGGTAGCCTGGGCCACCTCAGGAGGTTCCCAGAATATGCACTCACCCCGGGGGGCTTGGCTGCAGCTACAGGCACTCCGGGTGTGCCATGGGTGCCTGGGCTCAAGGGTAGAGTCCCCTGAGCAGAGTGGCTCCTGGGGTAGAGTGGCCCAGTACCTGGCTGAGAAGGAAAGCAGGGATGAGACTGGTTCTGTCCCTCACTTTGAAGAGCAGATACGGGAGAGGAAGGAGCCAGGATGGACCCTGCTCAGAATTTCTGAGGCCTGGATTGTGGTTTGTCCTCCACTTTTCTGGCAAAGAACACAGATGAAAATTTGAGCCAGCCTGAGAGGTCTCAGGACAGAAAACAGGTTTCAGAATCATCCAGGCCTTGCTTCAGGTCCTAGCCCAGTCATCCCCAGCTGTGCGACCTGGACAAACCACCTCAATTCTTTGAAACTCAGTGTCTTCACTGTAGAATTGCTGATGCTTATGTTGAAAGATTGCTGCAGAGTAGGGATAAGAAACCGTTTTGACACATGGATTTATGCTCCGGAAATCATAGCTATTACTGCTACTATCATGTGTCTCGCAAGCAGGGACTTGTAGAATATTTGCAATCTTAGGCTCAATTAAAATGTCCCTAAACTGGACAAATGTAACTAGAGAGGCTGTCTGACCATAGTCTCCTGGCTTGGCCTCCAACCTACAGCACAGCCTGGTAATGAGCAGGACACCAAAGACCCCAAGAGCCCTGGAAATGGAGCTCTGTTTTGACAAGACTGAGAGCTGCTGTTCCACCAGGCACTGTTCTAGGCATTTTATGTACATTTGCTTATTTAGTATGAGGTAGCGGCAAGGAAATGGAGGCCCCAACAAGCCAAGCCCTTTCTTTCTTCTGGGGCTCCTGGGGCCCGAGGAGGAAGCAGCCACAGAGCCGTGGAGTGGGGTGGCTTCCTTCAGGCCCCGCTCCCCCCGTGGGTGCCCACTGGAGGATGCCACGCGGCAGTGGGAGGTGCAGTAACCCCTTGTGAGGAGAATGGCCTGCCAGCATTCAGACACTCGCCCGTGTCGTCCCGTCTCCAGGCTTCAGAGACAGAGGTGCCTGCGGGGCAGTCATGGGCTGGGCTCCAGACTTCCTTGGAACTACCTTGTGGAACATCTGTGCAGCCACAGCACATAAGAATGTTTTCCTTCTGGCAGCCACTTTTATAAGGATGTAATAATATATGCATCGCAAAAATACTTCTATTTTTGGTGGGTTGGCATTGCCAGTGAGCTGACCCTGACCAGGTGTGGAGGGGAGTCAGCAGGGCGAACGAGGGGGCTGTGGAAGCATGCCTGTGTGCCAGCTCTCTGCCCCCAGCCCCTCAGGGCCACTGACACAGGCTGAGATTCCCTGCCACGAGTCGAGGGGCTCCTCTTGTTCTCCTGGAGAGTCATTCTGCTCCCAGAGACAGGGCGGGCAACTGGGAGCATGCAACCTCCCCATACACACTCTTACCTCTGCCACCCTGGGGCATCTGGTGGCTTCAGCCTTTCTGTTTGTTGGAAGGCTCTTGATTCTCCATGCAAAGATGGAGAACCTTAAGGTTCAACTGCTGATGCGACCTACTCTGATGGCCCAGAGCCCTTTGCTCACAGTCCTGGCCTCGTTTTGGGCTCTTGGTGCTCATTTAAAATGAGGCCAGTCACTGCACTGAAAGCCCTCATCCCTTCCCTGGGGTGGCCAGAAGTCTGCCCTCTGCATAGAGCTGGGGTGGGAGAGAGACTAATATTCTGGGAGGACATAACTCTTTTGGACCAGACCCCCCACCCCCCACCCCAGTTTCTCCCTGCTGAGCAGAGCAGCTCTCTGCACAGCCCTAAGACTGGGCACAGTAAACATTTCCATGTGGGGAGAAAGAACACACAGTCCCAGTGTGTTGGCATCCAAACATTGCTTTAAAAATGAGTGTATGAAGTACCCCCCACCCCCGCCAGCTCCCGCTCAACACATACCCCAACCAGTTGTCTTAGCAACAGAGTTTTGCTAAGGGAAGATGACGTTCCAGCACACACTCCAGTTCTGCCGAGGGCGGATTATTTATTAGACCTGAGCTATCACTTTCAAGTTCATGAGCACTCTCACTCCTCTTGTTTTATGGGGATCCTTTGGAGTCTCACTGCCCAGAGTGTGCCAGGAGAACTGGGGGCCCATGTTGGGGCAGAGAAGCTGGTTGCTCCAGCATTTCTCTCCTCTTTTCTACTTGACTAGTCCTCAGTAAACAGTCGTGTCAGAACCAGACGTCTTTATTCTGTAGCAATTTTGTCCCGTAACTTTGGAAGGGCCCGTCCGAGCCATAGGTTCCAGACCGTTGCTCTCAGCTGGGTCCTCCTCTTGTAACATCTTTGCCAATGGCCACCCCTTCCTCTCTAGGCACCTCTGTGCCCTGGAGCTCCTTGCTGCATGAGCACAAGCTCTGCCAGACTGAGCTCGCTGTCATCTCCCGTGATGCTGCCTCGTGCCTTGTTCCCACCTCTGCCGTCAGCAGCACTAAGTCTGATCCCTCTGTGGGATGCGCGCCCTCAGAGCCCTGCTGAGATCTCTCAGGTCCCCTCATGCACAACCAGGCCTGAATATCCCCAGTTCTTTCCCACTTCTTGGGGTCAAGGTGCCCAAACCTTTTAAGTAAATGAATTACTCTAACTCATTCATGGCAGCTCTCTTAAAACCCAGTGCACTGGCCAGGAAGGATGGTGTGTGCCTGTAGTCCTAGCTACATGGGAGGCTAAGGCAGGAGTATCTCACTAGTTCAAGTCCAGTCAAGGTAACATAGTGAGATTCCCATCTCTCAAAAATAAATAAACAAAAAGAACAGTGCCCTAAACTGAAGTTAGCCCTGAAGATGTGGCGTGGCCAGAACCAATCAGAGGGGGTCCATTACCTTTCTAAGCAAGTAATGGAACCTTACAGCTGCAGTTTCTGGGCCATGTGGTGGGTTAGAAATGTTGCCCCTGATCCTGGCCCCGGTAATGGTTTCATTTATGTACCTGGAGGTTGCATCGAAGCTGTAACAATAGCACATTACATTCCTGTCAAACTTGAAGTCATCTAAAAACCACAAGTCTCTTCACAGAAACTGTTTGCAAGTCACCCTGTTTTATACTCAGATTAACGTTTGAGCCTGAGTATCTTGTTCGTGTTTTCCCAGGTAAATTTAATCATCACACTGAAGTAGCTTTCTGACAGCGCCATCTCGCCACAGAGGTGTTGGACTCTACAGTGTAGTGTGATCTGGGCAGATGGGTTACTTGCATCATTAAGCTTCAGTCTCCTTGGGTTTAAAGTAGGGTTCCTATATTTCAAAATTATGAAAGCCATATGTGACAAACCCATAACCAACGTCATACTGAATTGGGATAGGCTGAAAACATTGCCATTAAGAACTGGAACAAGACCAGGACACCCACTGTCACCAGTTCTCATCACAGTGCTAGAAGCCCTGGCCAGAAGTCAGGCAAGACAAAGAAATTAAGGTATCCAAATCAGGAAAAAAGAGGTCAGACTACCACTTTTTGCTGATAGTATGATCTAACACTTTGAAAACCCCAAAGATTCCACCAAAAGAGTCCTGAAAATTGATAAATTCAGCATATTCTCAGGGTACAAAATCAGTATCCACAAATTAGTAGCATTCCAATATGCCAGAAGCGGTCAAACTGCCAGTCAAATCAAACACTTGAATAACTACAAAAAAAATAAAATGCTTAGGAATATACTTAACCAAGGAGGTGAAAGAGCTCTGCAAAGAGAACTGTGACATATAATGAAAAGAAATTGCTGAGGATACAAATGGAAAAACATACCAGGCACTCATGGGCTGGTGGAATCAACACAGTTACAATGTTCATACTACCCAAAGTCATTTATGGATTCAGTGCAATCCCCATCAAAAATACCAATATCGCATTTCACAGAACTAGAAAAAATAATTTTATGCTTCATTTGGAACCAGAAAAGAGCCCAAATAGCCAAGGCAATTTTAGCAAAAGGAACAAATCTGTAGGCATCATGTTATCAGACTTCAGACTATACTACAAGGCTATAGTAACCAAAACAGCATGGTATTGGCACAAAAATGGAGACAGAGACCAATTTAATAGAACAGAAAACCCAGACATAAAACCATCCACACACAGCCAGCTGGTTTTTGACAAACAGAAACACACAATGAGGAAAAGAATCCCTGTTCAATACATAGTGCTGAGAAAATTGGATAGCCACATGCAGAAGAATGAAACAGGATCCATATCTCTGACCACAAAAATTAACTGGATGGCTAAATGACATAAATGTAAGGCATGAAACCGTAAGAATTCTAGAAGAAAATGTTGGAAAAACTCTTCTGCATTATCAGCTTAGGTAAAGAATTTATGAAGTTCCTAGTGGCATGCACAACAACAACAAAAAATAAATGGATGGGATTTGATTAAATTTAAAAGCTTGTGCACCGCTGAGGAAATGACCAATAGAGCAAATAGTCTACAGAGTGGGAGAAAATACCCATAAACTGTACATCTGATAAAAGGCTAATAACAGGAACCTACAAAGAACTCAAGCAAATCAGTGAGAGAAAAATCAACCCCATCAAAAAGTGGGCAAAAGACAAACTTTTCAAAAGAAAATAGACAAATGGCCAACAAATGTGAAAAAAATGCTTAATATCAATCATCAGGAAAGTGCAAATTAAAACCATAATGAGATATTACATTACCCCGGTTTGAATGGCTTTTACTAAAAGTCCAAAAATGGTAGACGCTGGTATGGATGCAGAGAGAAAGGAACACTGTTAGTGGGACTGCAAATTAGTACAGCTTGCATGGAAAACAGTGCAGAGATTCCTCAGAACTAAATGTAGACCTATCATTTGGTCCTGTAATCCCACTACTGGGATTCACCCAAAGGAAAATAAGTCATTTTATCAACAAGACACATGTACCTGGATGTTTGTTGTAGCATAATTCACAATTCCAAAAGTGTGGAATCAACCCAAGTGGCCCTCTGTTCAGGAGCAGATTAACCAAATGTGGTATGTGCCACGGAATACTATTCAGTCATGAAGGATGATTCAATGCCTTTTCCAACAATTTGGGGGGGTTTTGTTTGTTTTTGGAGACAGTCTCTTACTTTCGCCCTTTGTAGAGTGCCATGGCATCATAACTCACAGCAACCTCAAACTCTTGTGCTCAAGTGATCCTCTTGCCTCAGCCTCCCAAGTAGCTGGGACTACAGTGCCTGCCACAATGCCTGGCTATTTTTAAGAGACTTGCTCTGGCTCAGACTGGTCTCGAACTCATGAGCTCAGGCAGTCCACCTGCCTTGGCCTCCCCGAGTGCTAGGATTACAGGCATGAGGCACCATACCTGGGCTTTTCCAACAATTTGGATGGAACTGGAGACCATTATCCCAAGTGAAATACCTAAAGAATGGAAATACAAACCCCACATGTACTCACTGTGAAGTTGCAACTAACCGAAGGGTATACACACTTGCACAGAGGGAAGTAGAACTTAACAGAAATCAAGCAGGGGAGGAGGGGATGGGCAAAAACCTACCTAATTGGGGGCTATGCCTGTGGGTCAGTGGGTAGGGTGCTGGGTTCGAACCTGGCCAGCCAAAACAGCAATGACAACTGCAACAACAATAAAAAAAAAAAAAGCCAGGCGTAGTGGCCGGTGCCTGTAGTCCCAGCTCCTTAGGAGGCTGAGGCAAGAGAATCACCTAAGCCCAGGAGTTGGAGGTTGCTGTGGGCTACATGACGCCATAGCACTCTACTGAGGCCAACAAAGTGAGACTGTCTCTACAAAAAAATTATTAAAGTCTCAGCACCCATAGCTCAGTGGTTACGGGCCAGCCACATAACCAAGGCTGGCAGGTTCAAACCTGGACCTGGCCTGCCAAACAACAATGACAACTACAACAAAAAATAGCTGGGCATTGTGGCGGGCTCATGTAGTCCCAGCTACTTGGGAGGCTGAGGCAAGAGAATCGCTTAAGCCCAAGAGTTTGAGGTTGCTGTGAGCTGTTGAGGCCAGGGCAGTCTACCCAGGGTGACAGCTTGAGACTGTCTCAAAAAAAAAATAAAATAAAATAAAAACATTGCCTGTCCTGTTAAAACTAGTGTTTAACTTCTAGACTCTGCTTTTTCTATTTGACAAAAGTCAGTGCAGCCTCTGCAGCCCTGCACAGTGCTCTCACCTCTGTGCACACTGCCACTTCTGAAGATTCATTTCGTCATAGGTTGTTGGGTGACCTGGAGGCCTGCTCATGGAAAGTGACTTGGTTCTCTCTTGCCATTTACTGGTCCGTTGGTGTCTTCAGCCTCTTAACTGCTCTGTTCTCCCTTGCTCTGTGTGAAAATCATCCTCCCAGTGGGGGAGACAAGTAGAGGTGGGTGCGGAGGAAGCTTTACCCTCAGAGCACCCAGCACCCACCCTGAGCTTCTGCCCCCTTCTGGTTCTAAGGAGAGTAACCTGCTTTGGCTTTGGCTTTTTTTCCTTAGCATCCACTCATTTTGATCTGTAGGCTTTCTGATACTGTTCCTTACTTACATACTCAGCTTCCACATTTATTTCAGCAATGACTATGGTGGTGGTGGTATCTAAATATTCATGTTTTTCATGTTCCAGTGAGCTTTTGCATGCTTAGTACCCTGCGAGGTACAAAACAGGCAAGTCTCACTGTAAAGAATTTATTTTCTGGCTCGGCGCCTGTGGCTCAATCGGCTAAGGCGCCAGCCACGTACACCCAAGGTGGCGGGTTCGAATCCCCAGCCCGGGCCCGCCAAACAACAATGATGGCTGCAACCAAAAAATGGCCGGGTGTTGTGGCGGGCACCTGTGGTCCCAGCTACTTGGGAGGCTGAGGCAGGAGACTCGCTTGAGCCCAGGAGTTGG
>CAUYQV010033193.1:0-11483 GCA_963574575.1 Galagoides demidoff | reverse complement strand
TGCCATGGCATCACAGCTCATAGCAACCTCCAACTCCTGGGCTCAAGCGAGTCTCCTGCCTCTGCCTCCCAAGTAGCTGGGACCACAGGCACCCGCCACAACGCCTGGCCATTTTTTGGTTGCAGCCATCATTGTTGTTTGCGGGCCCGGACTGGGGATTCGAACCCGCCACCTTAGGTGTACGTGGCTGGTGCCTTAGCCGATTGAGCCACAGGTGCTGAGCCTTAACATAAATTTATATAACATTTCAAAGGCATGAGAAAAGCACTGTCTGAAGATAAAGCAACCATCAGGATTAGACTCAGACATGGCATAGAGGCTGTAGCCCCAGAGTGGGGTGTAAACGTAACTGTAATAAACATGTTAAGAGCTCTCTTGGAAAAAGTAGGCAATGTACAAGAACAAAAGGAAGTTGTTAGATAGAAGTGGAAACTCCTAAATATCCCATGGGCTAAAGAAGAAATCTCAAAAACTACTTTAGACTAAGTGAAAATGAAAATATGGCTCACCAAAATTTATGGGTTATGGCTAAAGCAGTGCTTAGAAGGTAATTTATAGCATTGAGTTTCTCTATGCATATATTAGAAAGTAGGACTTAATAATATAAATAAACTAAGCTTCTACCTAAGAGAGCTTGAGAAAAACAGCAACTTAAACATAAAGCAAACACAGAAAAGAAAACCTCATAAGTTACAATATACATCAATAAAATTTTAAACAGGAAAATGATAAAAAGAAAAATTCAACAAGCCCCAACTGGGTTTCCACAAGCATAAATAAGGTGGAACAACCTCTATTCAATGAGGGGGAGAGAGAGAGAGAGAGAGAGAGAACCTACAAATTACCAATGTCAGCAACGTCAATGTCAGAGTGGTCATCACTACTGATTACTAATACCTCATACCTTAAAAAGATTCTAAGACTCCACAAACAACTCTATGCTCATACTTATAAATTTGATACCTTAAATAAATTGGAGGAATTTCTTGACACACACAAGCTAATAAATTCATCAAAAGAGAAACAGAAGAGGCCTATACATATTTCTAAAACTTGAATTATTAATAAAGACCTTCCCCAAAAAACAAGAGGCTTAGGCTTAGATGATTATTTCATTGGTGAATTATACCAGTAAAATAATAATTTTCCACAATCTTTAGCAGAAAATAGGAACTGAGAAAGAATTTCTAATTTAGATGCCATCACTACTCTAATCCTCAAACCAGATAAAAATATTACAATGAAGAAAGGTATGGGTCAATATCTCATATAAACCTAGGCACAAAAACTTCCACAAAATATTAGCAAATCAAATTCAGTAATGTAAAAAAAAAAAAGAATAACATATAACAACAAAATGAGGTCTATTCCTGAGTATAAGACTGACTCAATAATTGAAAATGCATCATTGTAATTTATCACATTAAAGGAATGAATAAGAATAATAATATGAGGGTGCCTCTGTTTCAAGGAGTAGGGTGCTCGCCCCATGTACCTGAGGTAGTGGGTTCAAACCCAGCCCCTGCCAAAAATGGCAATAAATAACTAAAAAAAACAGTTAAGAAGAATAATATGATCACATCAATAGATTCAGGAAAAGTATTAAACAAAATTCAAGACCTTTTTACAATTAAAACTCCCCCAAACAATATAAAATATGGATTCTGAATGATAATAATGTGTCAAGATATGTTTGTAGGCTGTAGCACATGTTCCCATGTGGTGTGGGACGTTGGTAGCAGGGAGGTTGGGCATGTGTGGGAGGAAGGGATATATGGGACCTTCATGCACCTCCTGCTCAATTTTGCTGCAACTCCAAAACTACATTAAAAGATAAAGTCTATTGAAAGAAAACAGAACTCTGCAAGGTAGGAGCACCATTTTCCAACAAAAGGGAACAGGGTCCTTGAAGAAATGAATGATTCTAGCATTGGACAGAAAATACAGGTGACAGGCCTAGAAAATCTTGTATTGACAAAAAGTAAGGAAGTGAAAAAAAAAAAACATAATGATGGCAGTATGTCAAAATGAACACAGGAGTCAACCAAAGAAGCTCCTGTGAGAGCCAAATCAGTGCCATTTTATTATTAGACTATAGAACTTCCCCTTTCCCACTCCCCACCCTCCCCACCATCTTAGATCTGCTTCCCCTAAACTCAGGCCTTTCCCCGAAATCAGGCATCCTAATCAGCCAATCAGAAGTGTACCCCACCCTCTTGCCTCATACCACTCCCACCCCTCGCCATTACCCTACACCCCTCTTGCTCCATATCACCCTAGACCCCCCACCCTTAACCCCTCGTGCCCTGTTGGGACCAATCAGGAGTCTCCCATGCTATTGTAATCACGAACCACCAATAAAAAATTATACCCCACCCTTCTTGCTTTCTGTACCCTATAAAAATTGCTGGCCGGGGCTCTTCCTCAGTGTGCCTACCAGGAGAGTCCAGGCCCCGGCACCCGGGCCTGTTAAATAAAGCTCACCTCTTGCTTTTTACACTGGAGTCTGCCTCGGACAGCTTGCTGGGGGCTACTGGGCTATTTGGGGAATTTTCAGGTACAACACTCCTTTGGAAAAAAGAGTCAAAACTAGAAACTGCTGAAGCAGAAAAATACATACTACAATAGTAACCCACAGAATAAAACAGATATCCTTTAATTTATGGCCATATAGATGATTAAAAAAACAACAAACTGGGGAGGAGTCAAATTTCCCATGTAAAAGAATTCCAAAAACACATGTAGATTCTCTCCACTCAAGGAAGTGTAACTGACCATTCCTTCAGTGTGGATGTGCATGGTGACTTCCTTCCGAAGACAACAAGGGAAATAGTAACTATGTAGAAAAATATGACACCACTACTTCAGCCAGGGGTCAATGTCAGCCATGCTGAGTCCTGTTGGGAGGATATACCCTTGACGTGTGCTGAAGATGCCACTTTCTCTCTCTGTTCTTCCTTCCCCAACACACAAAAGCCATTGACACATTATAAATACATAGGCATTCCACAGACTTACCAACCAGTCAAGATCATCAAAAATACATCAGAGAAACCATCATAGTCAAAGGAGCCCACAGAGATACAGCAACTAAATTATGATGTAACAAAGCAACCAAATCTGATTTTACACTGAAATATCTTCTCCAGGATGGGACTGGATTATGAAAAAGAAAAAAAAAAAGGAATTAATAAAAATTAAAAGAATCTAAGTTAAGTATAAGCAATATTTAATAATAACAATTTATAACAATAATAATAATGGTGTCCATATTGGATCATTAATCGTAACGATTAGGCATACCAATGTAAACTATCCATAATAGTATAAGAAACATTGTGTGGGGTATATGGGAGCTTTCTGTACAATCTTTACAATTTTCATGTATGTCGAAAACTGTTTTAAAAAGGTTTATTAATATTTTACAGGTGAAAATAAATGTTTATGTATTCATATTCTGCCTGAAACAGATGATTGTCTCAGATCACAGTGATCATTAATTTTTGGCAAATATTGTTTCTTTTGTCTCTGTCTTTGTGGCTCCTTTTCCTCTCCAAAGCCCTAGATAGTTTGGTTTTTTGGCCAAGGAATTGTATGTATTTTTGTGTTTTGCTCTAATGATTTTCCTTATATGTACCTTATACACTAAACTGTATTTTAAACTCCCCAGTGGCAAGAGTTCATGTGGCCTTTGCTGAATTGCCTGTATGTAATACCCACAGCTTCTGTAAAGATTACTATATAGAAAACCGAGCCATATGAAATTCATCATTTCATTTGTGGTTAAAATGTCACAGTAGAGACGAGCCTTTCAGGGACACTGGTGTAAAGACTTTAGAACATCTGCTCCTCCAAAAACAATATTGGTAAAAATTATTAAAACCTTTCAGAACTCCAAAAATTAACCTAAGCCCTGGAACAATCTAAGGAGTGTTTATTGGAAAGCAGTGACATATCCGCTCCTAAGAACAGTGAGTCTTGTGTCATTTTAATATGTCCTGTTTCCATCCTTCTCTTCCCATCTCTGTAGCCTCCTTGAGAAGCCTCATTAGCTACAGTAGCTCAGGAAGCCAGAAGCCTGATAGCCAGGAGAGGGCACAGAACCAGGTGGAGTCCTCAGAGAGCCCCTTTCCCAGAGAACTGTCATTATTTGACCTCTTTGCAGCTTCCTGTTAACCTGCAATGGACAAGTTCCCATGCCTTCTCCCGGCTTCCCCCACCCCTGAGGGGAAAAGGCTTCAGTCTAAGAAAGCACTGAAAATCCCCAAGTTGATAAAATCCCCCTAGTCCCTGGTGAACAAACAATACTGGGAAACTTACTCAAGCTATCTTGAGCTGTAACCATAGTTACCCAGGTTGTAACCTTGCCCCAAGCTAACCGCAATGTTTAGCTTCTGTACTGCCCTGCTTGCAAAAAGAGTATAAAAGAACACCTACCCTCCACTTTGCCGCATCCTGTCTCTCAGAACAGTGGCCCCCTGCACAGGTGCAAATAAATCTCCAATTAATTACATCTAAGTGGGGTCCAAGTCTATCTGTCCAGATCACATGGTTACAACAAACCCCCCCACTCAAAGGGCTTTGCTTTACTTGGCTGGGCCCTACCAAGGCTTTTTCTCTGGGCACTTGTTTGAAACAATCAGCCAGAAGAGGAGAATCCCACACTCCCACAATAATGGAAAGATTAAACAAATATTGTAAAGGTGTCAGCTTTTCCTTTTATTTTTTATTAAATCATAATTGTGTACACTTATGGGGTACAATGTGCTGATTCTTTTTTTTTTTTTTTTGAGACAGAGCCTCAAGCTGTCCCCCTGGGTAAAGTGCTGTGGCATCATAGCTTACAGCAACCTCCAACTCCTGGGCTCAAGCGAGTCTCTTGCCTCAGCCTCCCAAGTAGCTGGGACCACAGGCAACCACCACAATGCTCAGATTTTTTTTTTTTTGGTTACAGCCATCATGGTTGTTTGGTGGGCCTGGGCTGGATTCGAACCCACCACCTTATGTATGTATGGTTGGTGCCTTAGCCACTTGAGCCACAGGCGCCGAGCCACAATGTGCTGATTCTATATACAATGTGGAATGCTTGCATCAAGCTGATTAACATAAGCATCAATTTACTTGCTTGTTTGTTGTGGTGAGACATTTATACTTTACTCTTAATGGTTTTGAAATGTACCATTGCATTGTGCACAATAGGTGAGGTCTCACCATTTATCTTCCCTCCTCCTAATTAATTAGTTCTAAATATTTTTGGTAATCCAACAAAATAATTCTAGCATGATTTATTTCCCCCAGAGGTTTTGAGAGGGAAGAGAATATGGAAACAGGAATGTAAGTAGACCTCCCAGATGTTAACATGTGAAGGGGGAGAAAAAAATTCTGCACTAATTAAAATAGAAGATATGCTGCCACAATAGATTTCTAGCATAACATAATCGGGACAATGTGTAAACCACTGTGAAGGAATATTTTCAAATAAAATACATATTATCAAATAAAAATTAAAACAATCAGCCGCAATTAATTTCAGTGGCTTGAGGCAATGCTACCAATTTGGGGGCAAGCAAGACACTGGCCAAAAAACTTAAAGAAAAGGCTGAAAATGATTATGTTGATAGGTTTCTGGGCAATCTCTGACAAACTTCTAGGGATCTAGAAGCCCACACCTATACCAAGGAAGACCTGACAAGGGCAAAGCCTGTTATTGGTAGCTGACATTGAGGCTGTGAAGAGCAATAAGTGAATTGCAAGCTGCCTGCTGGAGCACTGCAGAAGTCTGTCCTTCATCATACCTAGAAGCTCTAGAAGAACCTAGAACCTAGAAGAACCTAAAACCTAGAAGCTCTTAGGTTATTTATATGATATTTGACTTGGGCATTAAAATCTCTGGGCTTATCTTGTTTTTCCTACCACTTTGTTCATTGACATTGGGGGCAAACAAACAACATTTCTCTATCCCTTAGTCTTCTAAAAGTCTTCAAAAACATTACATTCAGAGTTATTTAGCCACTTTTTTCTCATTAATAGTTGATTAGGACTATCCAGTGCAGATGTTTTTAGTATCTCTATAAATGGTTCATGCCGTGGACTTTCAGTACTCTCTTTCCTGCTTAAAAGGGAGTAATTAGAACTTTTAATTTAATCAAATTAGACAGACAAAACCAATTTAGAAAATTTATCCTTAAAATACTGTTCCTATAGAACCACTCTTAGTGCTAAAATCTCTGTCAGTCAGCATCCTCTAGAGAAAGACAACCAGGAAGACAGATGAAGAGAGAAAGACAAAAGATAGATGATAGATAGATAGATAATAGATGATAGATAGATAGATAGATAGATAGATAGATAGATAGATAGATAGATCTATTATGGAAAGTGGCTACATTATTAAAAAGGCCAAAAAGTCCCATAATGTTGATAGATAATGCCACCTGTAAGCTGGAGATCCAGGAAGGCTGGTGATGTAATTTAGTCAAAGTCCAAAGGCCTGAGAACCATGAGGGCCAATAGTGTAACGTCTAGTCTGAGCCCAAAGTACTGAGCACAAGGTGCTTTGATGTTTAAGGGCAAGAGACAAGGGATGTACCAGCTCATGGAAAGAGAGCTTTGCCCTTCCTCTGCCCTTCTGTTCTTTCTAAGCCCTCCAGAGACTGGGTGACACCTGCCCACGTTGGTAAGGGCAAATCTTTTTAGTGTATTGATTCAGATCTTATCTTTTTGTCAAACTTACCTCAATAAAGATAAAAAATGTAATAAGTGAACACTTCAAAAAACCTAATCTCTTGTAGAAAGATCCTCATGGATACACTTAGAAATAACATTTTACCAGCTATCTGAACATACCTTAACCAAGTCAACCTCATTCATAAAATAAACCATTGCATTCTTTAATCCAGCATAACATCTTTAAACTTCATCAAGTTTGTGTAGGTCTTTTATTTTAGCACTTGAAAAATGTGCCACTTTCTATCTGCCCCCATGATTTCAGAGTAAAATAATGTCCTCCCACCCCCATCATTCAAATTTATGTGCTCCTATAAATAACAAGTCATTTCTTTCTGCCTGCTTTTTATATTTTTTAATCTTTAGATTTTAGAAGTTTAGTATGTTGTATATTTCTTTGAGGATATCCTATTTAGGATATATAAAGCTTCTTGAATCTGTGTTCAGTTTTTTCACCAAATTTGGGAAATATTTAGCCATTACTTCTTCAAATACTTTTTCAAATAGTCACTCACTGTATCCTCTTCTTCTCTAACTCTGATAAAGTAAATATTTTGTTAATATTTCACAGGTTCTGAAGGTTCTGTTCATTATTTTATGTCCATTTTCTCTGTTGTTTATCTGAGGTAAATGTTCAAGTTCACTGATACTCTAATGTCTTCATTCTGCTATTGAGTTTATCCAGCAAGCTTTCTACTTTTGTTATTGTACTTTTCTGCACCATAGCTTTTTTTTAAATAACTTTTTCATTTTGACTGAGATTTAACATTTTAAAAAAATTTATCTCAAGGTAATTTTTTATTGCTTGAACCACTTTTATGCTGGTTGATTTGAAACTGCTGCCGGATAATTCCAACAGTTGACTCAATTCAGTATAGACATCATTTGATTGTCTTTTGTTATGGCAGTTCTACTTCCCATTGTCTTGCACTTTGGGTATTAGGATATCTGCGCCTTATTTAAAAGTTGTTTTATTTTAGCAAGCATTGACCCTTTACAGTTCGGCATGTCAGTCTTGACCTGATGTGAAGGGGTAGGGGTGGCTCCCATGACAACCTAATTTTCAATATTTGTAGTGTTATTTTTGTTTCCTCTTTAAAAATCTCATTCCACTGGGTTCTCACTGATCTCTGATGATGCAGGGGAGAAAGGAGCTTCCCCAAGCTCAGTTGCCTGATACCTCTAAGTGGTAAATGGAGTCTTTGTTCTGCAAAGTGTGACCTTTGATCTCTTTCAACCAAGGGGGAGCCATGCTCAAATTAAGTGGGGCCTTTGGCAAGCTTACCTGGCCAGGGACTGACTAGTGTGAACCCCCTTCCCTGTATCCCTGGCAGTATGGTTTTTTCCTGAGTTAAGAGAGTCTCAAACTTTTGAAAAAAGGAGTATATTTTCCAGGCTGGGATACTGGTTCTGGCAATTTAATTTGCTAATGCCTCTTGACCAAGTTCTGGGAAGGAGGGTGAGTGCAGAGGGTGAATAAAATGCTGTCTTATGCTTGGTAAAAGAGAAGATCCCCTCCACTGGATGCTTACTTTTAACAGGGCTTCTAAGCAGTCAGTTCCTTCTGCTGGCTCTCCTGCTTTGCCTGGCATTTCTAATAGAACTCATATCCGATGCATGGAAAGAGTGAGTCCACTCATGTTACCTTCTGATGCTACACTGGGAGTTGGAAAACATTAGGCTTGGATCACCTGTCCTATTGGATGAAACTGTACTTTGTTCCTCTTGACCTGGAACTCCTGATCAATTCACCTTCCTATTACCACTTTTCAAATTTCTCCTCTAGTGTTAACAATTGCATTTGGTGGGGAGGAGCTGGGGTGACTAGTCAAGACCAGCTTGTCAACTCTTAAGATCTGAGTTTTCATGGTGTGTAATTGTTTTGATGTGTTGTTGAATTCTGTTTGCTAGGATCTGTCAGTGCCTGCTGTGGCACCCCATCACTGCACAAATAAAATCGGCTAGGACACAGATTGAAGGTACATGATAAGATTCCACAAGAAGGACAAGATGGAAATTACTGACTAGTGAAATCTGAACTTTTTCCAAGTAATTATATTTTCCAAGAGGGGAGAAAAAAAGGCATAGGAGCCACACTTGGAGTAAGTGTGATCTTTGGCCCCTTTTAGTCAAAGGGTAAGCCCACCTCTTTCAGGCATGTACCTTCCATCTGTGTCCTGGCTGTTTTTATTCTTGTGGTGACAGGGTGCCACAGCAGGGACTGACAAATGGTGTAGTTGGCAGAATATGACAGAATCTGGACTGGGTCATGGACTGAAAGGGGAAATTACACTCAGAGGAAGTGAAACGTTTGGCAAACCGCAAGAGGGAATTTCAGCCAAAGGGGGAGCTGTGCTTGGGTTAAGTGTGACCTTTGTTCTCTTTCAGCCAAAGGGGGAGCAGTAGTGGGGTTAAGTGCAAACTTTGATCTCTTCCAACCAAGGGGGAAGCCATGCTCAAAGTAAGTGGGACATTTGGCAAACAGTAAGAAAAGAAAGAAAGACAATAAAAGGGGTAGCACTGCTCAAAGGAAGCAGGACCTTTTTGACAAATAGCAGTGTGTATGTGGAGTCATTTTGTTCATCTCAGTGATGTGTCTGTGTTTGTTTGTCCGTAAAATTGTGAGAGTTCATTCTGTGAATCAAAGGAATCCCTATGAAGTAGTGAGATCTTTTTCTAAACAGTAAAAAAAAAAAAAAAAAAAATTAAAGAAAAGAAACCAAGGAGGAGAAGTGCCACTCAGAATAAATGGGACTTTGGCAAACAACAACAAAAAAAGAGTGTTTAATTTCATTAAGAGAACTTAACAGTCACTTAAAAGAAAGAGCCTGAGGCATAAAATATAATTTAAAGAGTTTATTTGAGCCAAAGTAAGAACAACTGCCTAAAAGAATCAGAATTCAGAGTAAGTAGTCCGAATACCATTTGAATAACGTCACAGTTAAAAGTCACTAAATGGCATAATTGTGGGAAGCTAGGAATATGAGAAAATAAATTGGAAAAGGAATAAAAATTAGAATATCAATGGGAAAAGCCATCTCTCATTTAGTAATTAAAAGAACAAGGAGAATGTAAACCCTCAGGTGTATGCCCCAGGGGTAGAGAAAGGTTCCACTGGGCAAATGAATACTATTCTTAATTTGTGGGGAATGGAACACCTGTGCAGCAGGAAAATTGTCAGTTGGGCCGAACCTAGGGCCCACCAGCAAAAAATATGTATATGGGGATTTAAAAAACCTATTTCCTTTGGAAAACCTCATATGTCTGAATGGGAACCTGATAATGTGTTAACCTAGTAATGTACTACATTGGGGGTGATATTTTACTTATATGATTACAGAACATCAAGAGAGGCAGTGGCTGTCTGCTTGCTGGATCAAGCCTCAACATGGGCAAGAAACCTCACCAGTCTTAAGGAATTCTGAGTAATATCTAATTATGTGACTGTAAATGTTGATTTACTAATTAAATTGATGGATAGCAAAACACATCTGTGACTAATGTTGCTTGTTTATGTAATTTTTTTTTAGCATGTCTGTCTTATGCTAAACATAATTTGAGGTAGATATGATTTAAACAGAATGAGACACTTAAGATACTAAGAAGTTAAAGTTCCTAGCATAGCTGTCTTGAGGGCATTAAAAATGTTTTCATATTTATAGGATGTGTCAGCTGTTGTGCCCAGATCACGATGTCCCCAAGAACCACCAGGAAGCCAGGGTCCGATGCAATAGCAGGAGAGTTTTATTCAAGCTCATGAACCTGGACCTCCAGTATCTTGGTGCAGCAAGATCGGGCTGAAGGTCCCGTTCTAAGGGGGAGGGTGGTTTTTATGGGTGAGGGGAAGGGAGTGACCTCTACGTGAGGTCCTGTGTGTCTGATTGGTAGGGGCCACTGAGGTGGCGACATGGGCCTGTGTCCTGACTTCTGAGAACCTGAAACTTAACTTTGGGGAAATTAAAACTTAAGCTTAAGATGACATCGGTCTTGTTCTTTCATTCCCCCGCTTGACTTGTGTCTAAGAGTCCCAATCTTGGAACTGGATGGGTTCTAGTTCTAGGTCTGAAGGGGACAATGGTTGGTACTGGCTCTTGATCACTAGTAGTTGCATAGCTCCTACTCGGTCTTTGACGAAGTTTAGGAGCTTGTTGCTATCACAGAGGCCTATGGTGAGTAACAGCAAGAGTATCATTGGGGTCGTGCTAAGGCTGAAATCAAGGTTGTTAACCAAGGGGACCAGTTGAAACATGATTCAAACCAATTTTGTAACTGTTCTTGATCTAGTTTTCTTTTCTGTAACCCTTCTCTGACTAGAGCCATAGATTCTTTTACAACACCTGAGTGGTCTACATAAAAACAGCATTCTTCTAATGTGGAGCATAGACCACCTTGCTGAAGAAATAACAAGTCCAGACCTCTTTTGTTCTGCAATACTACTTTGGAGAGGGAATTTAGGGACTCCTGTAAGTGTGAGATAGACTTTTCTATTCTTTCAATATCTAGGTAAATCATGGCACATAAGGCTCCATAGTTTTTTGTCTTGTAGAACTAGGGAGGAAATTCCTGTGCTTGCACCTGCTATGCCAAGTCCCATGAGGATGGCTAGAGTTACTGCAGTAACCAGTTCTCTTTTAATTTTACTAATTTTGCCTGCAGTTGAATGGAGCTCATAGGCCTGATATATATCTTCTTCTGAGTGATAGATTAGCTTGGGGATGAGCTGTACTAAGATACAGAAGTCACAGGTTAAGTGTAAG
>CAUYQV010033192.1:0-28620 GCA_963574575.1 Galagoides demidoff | reverse complement strand
CATGGGGTACAGTGTGCTGGTTCTACATATAATCTGAAATAATTTCATCAAACTGGTTAACATAGCCTTCATGTCATTTTCTTAGTTATTGTGTTAAGACATTTATATTCTACATTTAGAAAGATTCACATGTACCCTTGTAAGATGAACCATAGGCATAGTCCCACCAATCACCCTTCCTCTACCCATCCTCCTCCCTCACCTCCCCTCCCTCTCCCCTTTCCCCATATTCTTTGGCTATAATTGTTAGACTGGATTGTGCATTAGCTGGGCCCCATATCTTCTTTTGTCATGCTTTGTTTCATCGTGTATTCATGTCTACCTACTGTAGTCCAAGCCACATCATATAGAAACTGCTTTATGATTGGAAAACTCATTATCTTTGGAGCACATTTGAAGCATCACAGGTCTTACTTAAGATTGACCAAAAATCACAGCAGGATAATGTTGATGTGGCTTCTCCATTTGTTAAAATAGTAACACAGATTTCAATGTTAAAATTCAGTTGTCCATTGAAATGGGAAATTTGAAGTTAATAACATATAAATCTTATTTCTTAAAAGCACCTTAGAAAAAAGAAACAAACTGATCAAACGGTGTGGATGGCAGTCTCAGGCATTCTGCACAGTAAGTGCCTTGAGAAACCAAGATATTGATTTTGTCATCTGTAGAAATGGGAATAAAAATCCTTATCAGGGATACTGGTCATTCACCATGACATATAAGCATGTTTACCAAATCATAGTGTGAAAATTTCAGAAATTAAAACAGTGTTTTGTGTTTTGTGAGTTGTCCTCATAATTATATGAATTACTGTTAACAACGAGACATTTCAAATTTTTAAAATGTAACATTAAGTAAAATAAAAATAGATCAAATTTTCAGAAGGAAAATTAAATTGGAAAGTCTAAAGGGGGCTATCACTTATGTATTTATGTCCACCAAGCATTCCTTTAGTTCTGTTAGCATTTGTTTAATAAATTATTTATAATAACAGAATTATGGGACTGTAATTAGAAATGGAGCACATGGCTAGATTTGAACTCCAATAGATAGAATTTAAACCTTGAATCTTTATGAAGTTATATTTGAATATTAAATATAGTAAAGTGGCTATGACTCTACAGAACTACGTCCATGTTTTGGCTATAAGTAACACATTTTTATTCACAAATGTTGTGGTTGTTATCTTTCCCTTTGAGGTTCTGGCCATTAATGCTCGTGTCTTCTGATATCCCATTAAACATTGATGTATTTCTCAGACAAAACCTACTCAATTCAACTCTCCGAGCTGAAGTTCCCTTTACTCTCTATTCTGAAGCTGTTATACAGAGAAGTAGAAATAACATCTTCCGATGAAATAGTTCAAGTCATATTTTTATAGTATTTGTCCATGATTATAATTTAAAATCTGGCATTTCTTGATCCTGTTAGCTTAATACACAGTCTTACTTTTTAAAATTTGCACAGGTGTGCATCAGTCTATACATGTAATATCCTTTGAAATACTTATGGATTCAAATTGAGTTATCTATAAATCATATTTTCTGTTATACATATGGATATATGTTTATAGCCTATAAATACTATTTTCCTACTCCATTCAAAATTAAATGCTGCAATGTGAATTAAAGATTATAAATGTATTAAAGATTACAAATGAAATCAATTAAGAAGATTCATGTGATAGAAATGAAGTAAAAATAAATGTATTTTACCCAAAAGTAGATTTTATAATTGAAATCTAGCAAATTTATCACATTTCTATATTTTTTCACCTTATAGAAACCACTTCTATTTCTATTTATGGAAATAAGTGATTGGAAGTTTGGCATAATGAAAAATAGTCTCTACTCAATACATATAATTTGCAGGAAAGTCTTTGGGGAAAATGTGTTACTCTTTCCTGACAAGAACAGAATTGTACACGTCATCCGCAATGCGTGTATTCATTCAGCTTAGAAACTTATTCACTGGAATATTCCGTGAACACCATCAAATATCTCATGTTCCTTGGAGTTTACAGACAGCAAATAAGTTGAACACCCTTTCTTGGTGGAAAGCGTTGCAGACACTGTCCACGGAGCTCTGTGTACTGAAATCCCAACAGTCATTCAGTCCTGGGAAAACTCGGAATGACTCATGGGTCAACCATTCAGAATCCATGTCATTTTTCCATTTCTCTAGCTAGGAATAACATATTTATTTCTGATCTAATTTTTTTTAAATTTTTCTCTTTGGTATAACGGACTTTGACTCCTGAAACCAAAGGATGTGTAAATAACAAAGTAGAAATAGAAATTTTTCACACAATTATCTATGTGAAGAAGCGTTAAGTATGTAAAGATGCCATTCTGTGAAAAAAATCTGAAAAAGTTTAAAAATCCCATGTTATAGAAATATATTGTCTAACATGAAACTTATTTATAAACCACATCCAATGTGCCATGTATTCTTTAATAATAATAAACTAATATTTAGCTATGCATATCAATGAATCAGATGAGATAAATTCAAAAGAGGGATAAAAGCATTATTGTCATACATGAAAATATATAAACACTAGATGTGTTAGGGAACTTTTACTATGAAAAAGCCACTCTACACTAAGAGAGCAAATGTTCTATTAATTTGATTTCTATTATTGGGCAATTTGATTCAGCCGTCACCTGCTCCCTGACGTCAGCTAGTCCCACTAATACGTGTGTCACCATCCGGTGGTCAACAGCAGGCGTGGGGTGTGCACTGCTCATTACGCGGCAGGCTCTGCAAGCTTGTTCCCATCCTGCCTGATACCTTCCCAGGATTATCAATAGAATAAGCCCTAAAGCACGAGCAGTGCTGAAGCCTCCGCCTGAAACATTTGCTGAAGCTCTTCTGTACGAAGCAAGCCCAAATCTGCAAAGAGGAAATGTGCTCTTGGTGGGAGAACTCAAATGCAGGACTACGAAGCGGAATGCACATCCCAGGACGTAACCGGAGGGCATCTTCCATCTATCCCCCCGAAACGCCTAGAGAACACCACAGGATAAGAGAATGACAGGTGGGGGAAAAGTACTCAGAATTATGGCATGCTATATAAAATTATTATCTTATTTGGCCATTCAACCTAGACTTTCAAAGTTTGATGAAAATTCTTCCTTATCTGGATTCATTTTACAGTAAAAAAATTACATGCCAAGGGGTTCATAATCAGAAATACCTGCCTCTGTGGATTGAAGCTGGAGATGCAAAGCAAAAGATACAGACCGGAAACACACACACATGCACACAAACACACATGCACAAACACACACAGAAACACACAGGCACAAACACACAGAAACACACACACACAAACACAAACATGCACAAACACACATACAAACACACACACATGCACAAACACATATACAAACACACACAAACATGCACAAATATGCATACAAACACACACAGACACACACGAACACAAACATACAAACACACATGAACACACACAAGTACATGCACACAAACACACAAGCATACATACAAACACACACACATACACACACACAAACACAAACATGCACAAACACACATACAAACACACATAAACACACACACACATGAACAAACACACGCACAAATATACACAAACACGCATGAACACACACACAATGAAAGTACTGTATGATATTGAAATTATAAACAAATGTCATTAATCATTTGTCAAATGTCACAAAACCACACAATGCAAAGAGTGCACCCTAATGTAAACTACAGATTTTTAGTTAATACTCTGATTGACAGTACCATCTGGATACTGTGCCAAAGGTACCAACTGTACCACACCCAGGCAAGATACTGACAGCAGGGGAAATCGGGAGTGGGGAGAGGGGACATGGTGACCCTCTATACTGCTTGCTCAATTTTCTATAATTCTAAAACAGATAAAGCTTATTAATTTAAAAATTATCTGGCTTGAACCTTACTAACTATTTAACATGTATGTGCTCTCTGCTTCCTCATGTGAAAAATATGCACGATAACATTTGACAGTGCGATTCTGAAGGTCTAAGGAAATACTAGATGTACGGTAAATAACACAGACAGATGCTGACCCCGCAGTAGGTACCCAGTGAAACTGAGCCATTACTACAGCATCCTCCGTGAAAATATCCCTCTTTTTGTTTCTGTTTACTCCCTAGATAAAGTTAAAACCCTTTGGTGCAGAAGTATTTTCTGCTCTCTTCACAGCAAATGAACAGAATTTTGACTACTGACTGACATATTGTAGTAATGAATAAATATTTGTTGAGTGAATAAAAGATTCAAATGTAGTGCTATTATTACCCCTTTAATAATGTAATAAGGAGCTGCCAGTTCGCTAGAGAAATTAATCTTGATAGTCATTTCTCCTTTTGAATTAAATATACATTGGAGGTCTTAAAATATTTAAGATTTAATAAATATTACTCATCATTTAAAGGCATAAATTCTGCTCCCCTAAATTACATTTTGAATGCACAAATCATCTCTTTCCCCCACCCACTCACAATACTCACCTCATCTATTATTCTGCTGCTATGCTTTCATAAACTGGTTAGGGATTAACTAACCAGGAAACTCTGCTCTCATTTTAGTTAGGGATTGTTGTCTTGAAAAGCCATCAGCATTTATTAGTCACCTTGCACATGAAGAATTATTAAAACACTTATACATAGAAACCTTTAACTTAAACAAGATTTCTGTACTGACTACTGTTTTGTAACATAGCACACTGATCTGTGGATTTGAAACTTAACTTCACTGTGTGCAGGCTAGGAGAGCTCAGGCTGTTCCTCAGATCCTTATGCATAAAGTGAAAATAATAATAGTATCACATTTATACTATGAAAGTGGAGACTATGTTACTTAACCCACACACATCACCTAGAACAGATTCTCCTACATAGGAAACATTCAACTTGTGAGCAAAGCTATTTAAGAAAAAAAACACTTGGTTGAAACTTAAAAATACATGTAAAGGCATGTGTGTGTGTGATGTGGTAGCAACCTTTTTATTCTAATGTTTGAGAAAAATATATGTGAAGGTGCATAGTTATCACTACTAGGTAACTGATCATTGGTGAAGTCACGTGCCTTTCACTGACAGCTTCTTGCTTCGCTCGCTCTCTGGCTTTTGACTTAATTTTTCTCCAGTTAGAACTCTCAGAGACTCGTCCTATTATTCACAATTTTTAATGCACAAGAAGAAACACAGTACAGTGAGTGGTAATTAATCATTATTGCTAATAGAGAGACCCGGTCATGGTTCTGGTTGAGAGCAAAACCCAGATGAGCCAATATTGTTTATAACGAGAGTCAAGAGACCATGCGGCTTGTCCGATTGCCTCAGAGAGAGAAGGAATCAACACAGAGTCTTGCAGGGACATTCAGTCTAAGAGACATCACGTTTGTAGGTATCTCAACATGCTTGTTGAGCTTTGTTGAAAAAGAAAGCATGTATGAATTATTTTTTGAGAACCTGACAACAGAGAGACTGAGATGGATGCAAATTTATCCTAATAGTTTCAAACTGAGATAGCACCTGTTCAGCTTGAAAGTACCCAACATTAAGATAAAATAAAAACCCCAAACATAGACGACTACTCAGAATAACTGAACAAGAAAGTACGAAACATACTTTGGACAAACAACCAAGGTAAATACATTACTAAGCATGAAGTAACTCATTACCAAACAAAGTGAATAAAACTAATCACAGAATCACGTCACATAATATGGTATTTATATGCTCCCTTTGAAATTACTTTAAATTTTCTCTTGTCTTTCCACAGAAATACCTTCAGTTATTCCCAATGGACATCCCTGAAAAAGAAAAAGTGGACCCAAACAGTATTAGAAATAATACGCTACAATTCCAGTTTCTACACTACATTTTTAAATTTCTGTTTGGGTAGTCACACATCTGAGAGGTGCTTCTCAAATTATAAGTATTTAAGATTCAAAAAATCATTTACGTATGGAAATTTTCTGAGCTAAAGGAAAATAACTAAAATTAAAAGAAGAATCTTATTCTTAATCGGTGTCCTCACTGGGACAAATGAGGAAATTGTCATCAGGAATAATGATGAGGCTATCGGAAATTTTTAAAAATATCTCTTTAGTGCCGTTCTCGTGTTTCTTTCTGTCAAATTTCATATCTGTGATCCACTGTATTCCACTGTGGATATTTAGATCTCAATTACCACCTTAAAGATAATCAGGGAGATGAAAGTATTTTATGTTTTAAATTTAAAATAAACTTATTTACATGTCAAGGACTATTATCTTATCATTCAGCTCCTTCTGCTGCTTTTCTGGAAAGAAATGCGTGCTTCCCGGCCTGTAAAGTGAGTGAGGTGAGGGGATGTCGGAAAAGTTACTGCTGGATAAGTTTACGCTGAATGTATGAGACTGCAGAACTTCCAGAGGTAAGGTGGGGGCATAAGGAAAACCACCTTATTTTTGTCCATAATAGAAGCACTAAACTTTCTCAATCTTTCAAATGACTGCACTTCCTCTATTATAATATCTAACTGATACGTACGTATAATCACACACACATACACAAACATTTCAAACATAAATTTGGAATTTCAGGAAAGGATTTCTTTTTTTTTTATTAAGTCATATACACATAGATCATGAATACATTTATGCATATGTGGGGTACAATGGTTGATTTTTTTTAATACAATCTGACATGGTTACATCAAACCAATCAACATAGCTTATTTCTATAGAAACAACTCATACTACCTGTTAGTATTCGTGAGTATCATCATCTATATCATATACAAAATCTTCTTATATATTTGTTTATTTTAATTTTTCTCTTAAAATTATAAATAATTTATAGTAGTCTCAAGATCTTTGAAATTAAGGATTTCCCAGTGCACAAGTGCTCAAGATTACGGGAAGAATAAAGAGATGGCTGCGGAAAGATTTCAAAAAATTCAAACCTATATGGAAACAATACACTGTACCCCATGACAGTATTAATGTACATAACTATGATTTAATGAAAAAAAATTAAAACCTAAGTAAGAGATCCTTCTGATAAAATCATGAATTGTATGCTTTTCATGGTATGTGTCTCTCATATAATTAATTACTTTATAGACTCCCGACTAGAAAAATGTCATACTTTCAAGACCCAGATATGATAATGAATCAATGCACCTATGTTGATATCACTGAGAATTTATTTAGCAATTATTTATCTAGTGTTTATATGGCAGCCATGGTCACAATTGATTCAGTCTTTGGAGGAATCTACTTATGTAGTCATATTATTATCACTCTTATTTTATAGATAAGTAAATCAAAACATCTGAGTTCTAAGAGGCATTGCCAATGTTATCAAAGCATATTGAGGTCAGAATCCAAACTCCTGAAATCTAAATCAAAATTCTACCCTTAAAAACCTCTCTATGTTGCCTTGCATGTTTTCACTGATGGATTTTTTTTCAGTTACAATAAATAAACTAAAATGTCCAAAAGAACATCTGGCATTTTGTTATGCATTCTGATCTCTAAAGCAAGTTTTCTGTGCATTTATATTTACTATTGTCTATAAAGAAAACAATTATCCCCAAATGATGAGGCTGGTTAACGAGACAACATGCAAATATAATAATGAAACAACATATTATAATAATGCAGTACATTCATTTATTTATTCATACTTTTAACTATCTAATCATATCCCCAAAATACGTAAGAATTATTATGTAGCAAACATATGCAAGACATTGGGAATGCGGCAGTGAATGAGCATGGTGTTGGGCATGCGTGCACAAAAGTCACAGTTTGTGAAAGACACAGAGGCAATTCTGCAGAACAATAGTTATTAGAGGGTGATTAATCCTTAATATAACATGTCTGATACCCTGAAAAAGTGCCCAGGTTCTCTACATCACAGCTTAACTAAATCCAATTAAGGGGAAGTATCCATTGTGGAAGTTGTCTGCTTTGAAAATGATAGATGTAGACTGGAAAATAATCTCAATAAAATTACTATGTACTCCATTTTTTATTTGTTAAATCATTTACATTCATCAATACAATGCTTCTTTAAGTGCGTGCCATAGAGATCACTGGCATCAGAATTATCTAGAGTTCATTAACAATGTATATTCATGGTTTACACCCTGGACATACTGCTTAGAAACTCTGGGAGGGAAGCGGGGCACCTGTGTTTCATTAGAGCCCAGAAATTATTACATTACAAGGTGAAATTTAAGGAATATTGAATTAAGCCTTAGCTGAAGCCAATAATATGTTTAAAATGCTACCATATTTTTATAATTTTATACAGTTCATAAAGTGTTGGTTAAATTATGTTGAATACACAATATTTGAATTTCACTATCAATGAAAATATCAGTGTGTTTACAAAAGCAAACATATAAATGAAAAAACCAGAAATATAAATACCTTTATGAGCCCTGTAGTGTCCCCCTTTACTCTTTAGATAATCACTACCAAGGATCAGAGAACATTCTCAGGAATATCTTTTTCTCTTGTGTGTGTGTTAGAGAGAGACAGAGTGGGAGTTGTTTATCCTGTCATGAAGAATGATGAAGACTGTTCCCTCAATATGCGTAACTAATATTTAGGTTCTTTACCAATCTGATCAGTAAAAAGTACTTCACCAAAGAGCTTCAATTTATTGTTTCAATTGAAATATAATTAAATATATGTTCATGTATGTATTGCAATTCTTCCTTATATTGCCTATTTTTAGTACTTTCTTTACTTTTATCTTTTCTTTTTTATTCATCTGTCATACATGTGGATCAAATTTCTCATGCTTGATTTGTGTTTTATAACATTTTATGTGTGAATATTCTTTTTCTTTAAAGTGATAATGATTACCTTGTGCTAATTGTATGAAATGAACCCCACCTTACACTGTGTAGAGTAATTGATGAGAAATAGCTGTCCAGGCTGTAATTACATTCTCATCACACCTTTGAATCGGGTAATGGAAATGAGGGTCTGTGATGAGTTCCAGCGAGGTGATGTGGGTAGAATTGACGTGGGCCTCTTTCAGGCCTGGATTTTTAAGAAGCTGGTGGGTCTTTATTCCTCCTACTCCGGCAAGTCCCAGATGAACACTGAGGATTGTGATGACCCAGAAAAGGTTCCAGAACAAACAACATGGTGGGCTACCCACCACGCTAGCAATAAACTTTTATTCTGTTAAGCCACTGAATACTTTATGATTGTTATTTACAGAAGCTAGCATTAACCCAACTAATAAAAGGGTTTTAAAGTTTTATTTGCTTCCATTGCATTTATGGTTCCTGAAGGTTTCCATGCCATATGTAAAAGTGCCTTCCCTTCCCCGAACAAGAAATACATTTCTCCTTGCAATTGATATTTTAAGCTGCCACATTTTACATTCAAATAGCTAATTTCTAGGGAAAGTTTTTAAGCGTGTTTAGAAAAGAAGTAAAATTGTGTCCTATATTTATTCTATTCTATTGCTTCATTTCAATAAACGTTTAAGTAGTTAGCTGATTATTCAATTTATTAAGTGAAAGATGAAATATTCTTACTGCTTTGAGGTGTTCTCTTGATCCTCAGCCGAAATTCCTCATATACTTGGCTTTATTTATTTTGGGCACACCCCCCTGGAAAGCCAATTGCCATGACAATATTGTACATTTTAAGTTATGTTGGTGTCATAACTGTCATCTGTTTACATGACAGGTAGTGTGGGTCTTGACTTATTATGCTTTTTTTTAAAGATTTGTTAGTTATTCTGACATTTTTAGTTTTTGAGACATAAGGATAATATCTTAATTAAGATAGCTTATGTACAAATTTCGTTAGCGAGGCTTGACATGTTGAAGTCGGGCACCTCCCGTCTCTGCTCATTTCATAGTTACCTGCTCATCTGTCAGTGTGCTTATGTCCATTTCTTCCCAGTTATAACAGTTAAATAATTTATGATGTTCAAAAAGCCTTAAACTCCTAGAATATTTTTAATCAGACTTTACCTTCATAAAAGCTCTAATTTTTTTTTTTTTAATTTCAAAGTACTGATAGAGTACAAGTGTTTTTGTTGTACTTTGTGTAAGGCTCGAGTCAGGGTCTTTAGCAAGCCCATCCCCAGAATGGTGCTCATATACCCAATAGGCAAGTTTTCATCCCTTACACCTTCCCACTTTCCCCTCTTCTCGCTTGCCAATGTCCTTTGTGCCCATCATTTAGCTCCTAGTTTTAGTGAGCACATGCGTTTGTTTTTCCTTTCCTGGGATACTTGACTTAGAATAATGGTCTCCAGTTCCATCCAAATTGCTGCAAAAGATACTAATTCATTCCTTTTTATGGCTGAGTAATAGGAGTACTCCATGGTGTGTGCGTGTATTTTCTTTATCTACTCATGAATTGATGGACACTTAGGTTGGTCCCACCTCTTTCAATTGTGAATATTGCTGGGAAAAACATTCAAGTGCAAATGTCTTTAAGATCAAATGATTTCTTTTCCTTTGCATAGATTCCCTAGTGGTGTGATTGCTGATTTGAATGATAGGTCTACAACTATTTCTTTGAGGAATCTTAATATTGTTTTCTTTCAAGTTTGTACTAATTTGTAGTCTCACAGATGCATGTCTCCTTAATTTTCATCTCATTCTGCTTCCACGCCAGCATCTCTTATTTTTAAGTTTTTAATAACGGTCATTCTGACTGGCGTAAGGTGGTATCTCATTGTGGTTTCAACTTGCATTTCCCTGATATTGAGCATTTTTTTTGCAAGTCTGTGGGCAATTTATACATTTTCTTTTAAAAATCTTCTGTTCATGTCTTTCCCCATTTTTTAATGGGCTTCTTTGTTTTCTTCTTGACAATTTGTTTGGGTTTCTTATAGATTCTGGTTCTTAGCCCTTCATCAGATGTATTGTTTACAAATATTTTCTTCCATTCTATAGGTTGTCTATTCAATCTATCCAGAAGCCTTTTAATTCAGTTAAGTCCTATTTATTTATTTTTGTTGTTGCTGAATTTACTTTTGGGGTTTTAGTAATACAATTTTTCCTAGGCCAATGTCTAACACATTACATTTATTTATAAATATGGTCATCAATTGTGTGATCAACACTGCTTGTTTCTAAAAAAAACAAACAAACAAAAAAAAAAACACTGCTTGTTTCTGACATTTAGATGATTTTCTTTAGTATTAATTAATAAAATCAGGCTATTTACATAAAATAAAACATATATGTTTAAAATTATTCATTCATGTAATCTCATTGTTAATTATAATGTGCAAAGATAAATATATCACATTATTACAGTATATTATTTTTATACTTAAAATAATATGTATTTTATTTTAAAGTATATTTTTTACTATATATTAATACAGTATATTCTTTTTATACTTAAAAATAAAACGTATTTTATTTTAAGCATTATTGCTGTCTTGTTTTTTGAAAGGAATATTTCTAATTCCCAATGTATTAGAGATGTATTGAGGAATGATGTAAATTATTGATCCAGAATTTCCTTGCCAAAAAATTTAATAATTTTAAATAAAATGTAAATTGTAATGAATATATTAATTTAATAAATATTATATAATTTAACTACAATTAAGTTTATTTAAATATTATCAGAATATTAGTACACTTGCTATCTTTACCTGTAGACCTCTTCCCTAATTTCTTCGTCACATGCTTTCAGTTATAAATAGTAGGATAAAATATCTAAAAGATTCTTAAAAGGGTTATGATATGTTTTAATTCCCCCATAGGTGGCCACAGCAGCACAACTGCCCACCAGAAAAAAAAAAAAAAGAAAAGGTACATGACATTATGACATTGTGTTATTCCTCAATGGAACTTTATGAAGAATATACAACTGGGCTATGCTTGTAGCTCAAAGGAGTAGGGTGCCAGCCCCATATGCCAGAAGTTGCAGGTTCAAACCCAGCCCCAGCCAAAAAACTGCAAAAAAAAAATATACAATAACTATAAAACATGACATTTATTACATACAACTTTTAAGAAATAAGATCATGATTATCATGCTCAGTATTGCATTACATATCACCTAAAGGCAAAGTGGTCTAGATGAAAATAGATTAATTCTCCTTTCTGTCATTTCAAAAGTGTAGAGGTATTTATATTCAACAGGAAACCTTAAAAATACAGATATTTTATGGTTACACAAAGAGTTGTGACTATAAATAATAACTTTAACAATGATGGCAACACATATCAACCAATATCAGATCTGAGTTCCTATCTAATATTTCCTTTGGTCATACATTCAGGATATTTCTGAAATGAAGAAAGTTATGAGTAAATACTTCAGCACTCTGAACACAGCTCAACACATACTGTACAATGTATAAAGAATGTTTGTTATGGAAGGAACAAGACAACTTTGGAACAAGAACTTAATCTCGCCAAGAGATGGATTAGGACGGCATCTACCTTCCACCCTAGGTTTATATCCCTAGGATGGACAGCTGTTTGGGTGTTTCTGAGAGGGACTCCTGCCCTCAGCAGACACATCTGATGTTCATTCTTTGGCTGAAAATGTGCACAACCGTCTGTTAGGATGGCATGTTGCCTGTTTATAAGTTGGTGAGACTGTTCCACCAGGAAATAGGTGCCAAGTAAGTGTTCCATTGGGTAACTGTAGGTCTTGCACTGCTTGCTATGTCTAGACCACACCTTCTCTGACTGTGTATCTCAATTGTGTGTGTAGGTTTGGATTTTGTTTTACTTTATTTCGTTTTTGCTCTCACAACCTTATCTTACATGTTAACTCTTTTTTTTTTATTTTGTTTTGATTTGTTTGTTTGAGAAAACCTGATGTATTTAGTATAGCACAGCATGGAAACTTGCTTTTTCCTACAGATGCTATTTCCTTTTGTAAGACTGTAAACAAACAGTACATTAGCACTATCTCTTAACAGACTGCTTGCTTGTGCATTGAGTGAGTTTATCCCAGTACCATTTAGCTTTCATGCATTATTGCAATTTTCATTATTATTATTAGTTCATGAGATCTTGTCCAATAGCTTAAAGTTCCATCTATTATATAGTTATATTTCAGAATCACCTTTGAACGCACACTTGTACTTATATGTACTTTTAAGGAAAAAATAAAATAAAATTATGTTCTTATGTAGAATGCAAAACAAAAATATATTGAGAACTCAGTATTTACTATGCTATCCTCATAAGTTGATGTCTACACAGAGCGTGTCAAAAAATATGTGCACATTTTAAAAAAACTGCATTAAAATTGTAATATTCAGTATATGCCAATAACAAAAGTTGAATACAAGTCACATTTGACTTCTGCAAATGCAAGAGGTGTGTAGAGGTTACCCTCAGCATCTAGACACTTCTGATAATGGTGAACTATTGCTTGACTGATGTGTCCAGTTGTCACTGGGCATGTCATTTCAATTTTTTCCTGAAGCACCACAGCACACCCTGTATTCTATGGTACACTATCTCCTTTGTGGTTCCCCATAGGTAGAAGTCAAGGGATGTTAAGTCAAGAAAATGTGGAGCAAACTCAACCATACCTCCATGTCCTATCCATTTTCCTGGCAAATTCTCTTTGGAGAAAGCGCTCACATTCCTGGGCATGTAATCTTGGGATAAAACCTTTCCACTTTGTTCTTTTAAGAATGCATCATGGCCAAGTGTGGTGGCTGAAACTTGTAATTCCAGGACTCTAGGAGGCAGAAGCAGAAAGATTGCTTGAGCTCAAATCTTGGAGGCCAAACTGAGCAAGAGCAAGACCACAGACCCCGTCTCTACTAAATGTAGAAAAAACTAGCCAGGCATTGTGGTGAGTACCTCTAGTCCCAGCTACTTGAGAAGCTGATGCAGGAAGATCTCTTGAGCTCAAGAGTAAAGAATGAATCATATATTTCTTCATATAATCTTGGGATAAAAACTTTCCATGTTGCTGTTTTAGGAATGCATTATATTCTTATTCTGCTAACTTCTGTCTATCATGGACATTGTTTGGTAGACTTCTGTGGCAAGCATGTAAATTGTCTCAACACCACAGAAGAAGAACTTGTTGCTAGATTTAATGTCATGAACATCAAACACAGTACTAATGTTGTAACTCGCTCAGCAGAGAGAGAAAGTCAGACCCCACTTCAGATGCAATTAATCAATAAGAATTTATTGATAATTTGATACACCTGCAGAGGGTTGTTGTTGTGGCCAACAAGCAGCCCTGAATGGCAAATTACAGGAATTTATATGTTGTAAATTTTGCTGAAGCAAGCAAGCATGTACAGAAACCAAAATCTTGCAATTAGCCAGCTCAGCACAGTTCAGAGGTCACAAGATAAGAAGTACATGCATTAGGGTCGGGGTACATATTACCTCATGGGTCATAAGGTACATTAACTCATGGATCACAAGATGGGGGTCACATAGTTTATAAGGGTGCAAAGTAGGGGTACATAGTTCAACACAAGTTGAGAAAGTTTCCAAAGAACTCAGCACTTTCCACCAAGGGCTTTGTCAAGTATTAACCCCTCCTTTCCTCTTTTCCTTATCTTTAAGCTTCTCCACCCTTGAGGGGGCTCGCACTATAGGGCTCACTAGAAGCTTCTTTTCCTAAGCATGAGGCGGGGGCTTGTTTACCACAGGAGGCTTGGTCACCACACTACACGTCTCAAACTGATCGTAGATGCACACAATTATTCTCTGTGTTGGAAGTTTTATTGCAGATGCAATGCTTCAATACTCCACAACATTCTTGAGTTTCAAATACCATTTCAAAATAGTTGTGCGCTCCTCAATCTACAAGCATGCTTCTGCCATTTTTTCTACTGTCCTTCTGGTCCTTGGTGATATAAACATTCAATTGACTAATACCATCTTCTGGGCAAATATCATACTACAGATTGCTGCGATAATTCAATTCAACTTTTAAAATAACACATAGATAACATTTTTTGGCACCATTGATATAAAAAATAAAAGAGAGTCCATGATTTTCTATTAATATATTTTTTTCTTGTGGCTTTTCAGTTAATTTGGGAAATAGTTTTCTATAAAAATATAGTTCTTGAGGGTCCAATATGTTACAATAAATATGAAGAAGTATTTCGTAAAATTCAGCTCTGCTAGATTTTTATTTCCTCAAAATGTAAATCCAAACACATGACCATTTAAAATTATTCAATATACCTATTTAGTGTACCTGTTATTACAAGTGGAAATTTTGACTTAGAAATCCATAGTAAAAATGAAAAAAAAAAGTAATGTTACCACTGGTTGCCTAACTTCATTAGGAAGAAATTGTAAAATAAACTGAGTAGCCTCTATTGCTCCAGTAGAAGAGTGCAATGAATCCATACCAAAGTTTTAAACTCAGACAACATCTGTTAGCAATGTCCCCTGATGGGAAATAAATGAAAGTGTCCCTGATCTCAATACACCACATACCCTATCAGTTTCCTGGAGCTGCTGAAAATTCTACTAAGTATGTATTTGCCCGATTTCCCAGCAATTTTATGTGTTATAATCATGAAAGGATCTGATTTCAAATACCTGCATATTGTCTTACTTGATGAATAAGGCATGGGTGTTCCATTTCTCCAATCTTTGAATAGTCCCAAGCAATTAACTTGTTTGATGGTTTACCTAAGTTCAATCTAATTCATTTTTATTACTCTCTGATGATTATGATGCTTCCCCTGCAAATAAGTTTGCACACATTGTTACAAAGAGCAACAATCTAAAAAGTTATCAAATGTGGCCAAAGAAAAATCTAACCCAGAAAAGTTCCATTTAATGTCATTTATTTCTTCTGAGAATCTCCTGAGTCTAGTATGTGCTATCATTTTATTTCTTAACAATGTTTTGTTCTTGACCCTTTTATAAACCATTCCACTTTTTTCTTGAAGCTAGAGTAAAAGTAGAAAAAAAGCCCTTTGGTTCCCCCCCAAATTGGAGATATAAAGAAAAATATCCAGAAGGCAATATCATACAGTTCAAGTCTCTTAACAAATAAAAATTCATATACAGTGACGAGGGACAATAGAGAAATTTAATCAGTGTGAACAGACAGAAGTGTCAGGACATTTGCCATGGAAGTTTACATAAGAAATTAGATATAGGGAATTGGAAAGGTGGTAAGAACTCAGAAAGGGTCATATTGAAACAACAACCCATATTGAAGAGAGTGGGTGCAGGTGCAAAAATTTAAAACACAAACGACTGTTTGCAGTATTGAAAAGGCTACAGAGATTTAAATGTTCTATAGCTATTCAGTGAAAAAATTGCCACCTCCTTTTTCACTGTTGATATTTTTTGTACCATCTCCAATATTTCTTATGCTTATAATCTCAAATCAGAGCAATTAATTATAATTTTTTCGTACTCTGGTATGATTCATTTATTAGTTCTTTTACTTATTTATCAATAACATTGATAATGATCATTTGATTTTGGGCACTGATTATTGGAGGGAGGATTTATACAGAGATCAATTAGACACAAAAGAAGAGTTTTTCATGTGTGCGAGGAAAAAAAAAACTGTTAGTTTGCTGGGACTTCTGAGACAAAGTACCCTAACCTGATAGCTTAAGACATGGAAGTGTTATGTCACAATCTGCAGGTCAGAAGTGAAAGAATCAAGGGTTGAGTCTTTCTGAAGTACTTGAGGAGGACGTTTGTCCCTCCCCTCCATCCCCTCTCTGTCTTCTAGCTGTCTATCAGCAATAGTTGGTGTTCTTTGGCGTCTGCCTCTTCAGTCTGATATCATTCTCATTTTCACATTGTATTCCTTCTGCATGTTTGAATTTCCACGTTTTATAAGGACATCAGTCTTTGGATTAGGGGTCAACCCTACCTCAGAATCACCTCATTTTATAAGAGGCCACACTGGCTAACTGACTAATTACCCCTTCAGTGACCTTATTTACAAATGAGGTTATATTCTGAGAAAATGGGGCAAGAACTTGAACATGTGTAGTTTGAGGAGAAATAATTCAACCTATAAAAAAACCTGATTTATTATGATTATTATAATAAAATGTGCTAAGGCTGGGATAATACAGGTAAAAGATGTACTAATTTACAAGGAAAAGAGGAACGTCCACAGGGAAGAGAGAGAATTTTAAAAAGTATTGAAGCATGAATGTGCAATTACCAGGGAGATGAGAAAAATCATATGAATTCCAGGTAATAGGAATAGCATACAAAAATATACAGAGAAGTAGAAAGAGTCATGCCTTATTGTGAATTAATGACAGATGTATAGTTTCTGAAACCAAAATGGATGAAAATAGAATAAGGAAAGTAGTACTAATAAATAATCAGTAGCATAATTTAGGAATACATCAAGAGCTACATTTGGAGCACTTAGGCAGCTAATATTTTTTTTCTTTTTGAGACAGAGTCTCACTATGTCACCCTCAGTAGAGTGCCATGGAGGCACAGCTCACAGCAACTTCAAACTCTTGGGCTTAAACAATTCTCGTGCCTCAACCTCCCAAGTAGCTGGGACTACAGGTGCCTGCCACAACACCCAGCTATTTAGGCAGCTAATTTAGACTGTGTTTGCCAACTTTCAAGATACATGAAACCAACAAAGTTTTCTTTTTCTGTAAAACATGAAAATAGAGAATCTTTGTGTGTTCATCAGAATAATCAAGTAAGGAGAAAATTAATGATATGAAATAGGGAGTGGTTCCTATTAGAACATGATTATAGGATATCTAAGAACTTACTCCAAGCCTAGAGATTGCCTTAGGTTATAGAGAATCCAGATGTATGAGAAATACAAGTAGGTAGACAGACATAGAACTTCCATTCATTATTTTTATCAACTGAGTAAAATGGCAGACAAAGTTAAGGGATGAAAGTAAAAGAGAGGGAATAGGTACTAGAAGTTTAAGATGGAAGAAGTAATAAAAAGTTGTCATCCAGGAAAAGGACAGAATGAGGAAACAAAGGGCTGCAAGGCATTAAAGCCACTGTTGCGATGAAAGGCGGGTTACCTCGAGTTATCAAGTACAAATGATGAGGCAGATTTGGGTAACGAATTCTAAGCGGAAACAGAAAGAAAAAATAAAGTATCTTCTAGATAAGGCTGATGACATTTTTTGAAAAGAAGAAATTATTAAAATATTTCAAAGGGATTACTTTATAAGTAAGGGAGCACTTCTGTTTGGTGCATATTTAAAATTATGTCTTCTTGTTGAATTTTCCCCTTTTCTCTTTATAATGATTATCTTTGTCTTTCTTTGCTTTTGTTGCTTTGCAATCTGTGTTATTTGATATGAAAACATCTGCACCAGCTTTCTTTTGGTTTGCATTTTCATCAAATATTGTTTACATTTCTTTACCTTGAATCTTAAGGAATCCTAGTGAATTTGATGTGTTTCTTGGAGACAGAAGATACTTGGCTTGCATTTTTTAAAATTTATTCAGGTATCCTATGCCACTTGCGAGAAGTTCAATCAATACTCATTATTGAAAAAACTCATACATTGGCTGGATGTATATTCCTCCTGTTAAGTAGAGTTTCACTTCTCTGTTTTACCTCTTGAGTCATTGTGGTATATGGCCTCTGAATTTATCATTTGAATGGCTTTAGACTGGTGGATGTTTGGGGGCTGCTAAGTGTATATATGATGCAAACCCTACAGGCCCTAAACAAAGTGATAACATCATAATTGCTGGGAACATCAATATTCCACTGACAGAACTGGACAGATCTTCCACACAGAAAAAAAAAAAAAAAAAACAAAGAAACACAGAACCTAAACAAGACTCTGGACCAAATGGGCTTAACATTTTCAAAATATTCTCTGCAAAAACTACTGAATATACATTCTTCTTATCAGCACATGGAACATTTAAGATTGGTCATATTTTAGACCACAAAACTTATCTCAAGAAATTAAAAAAATCTAAATTATACCATGTATCTTCTCAAACCACAGTAGAATAAAATTAGAAATCAACTCCAAAAGACACAATTCTACACAAAGTAATTCTACAAAGTAATATCCAATATTGAACAACCTACTGCTGAATGATTATTGAGTCACGGAGGAATTTAAGATGGCAATCATAAGATTATTTGAAATAAATGACAAAAGCACACAAGTTATCAAAATCTGTAGGAATCAGCAAAAATAGTCCTGAGAGGAAAATTAATAGCTTTAAATGTCTACATCCAAAAACACGAAGATTGCAAATGAACAATTTAATGAATTGTCTCAAGGATTTAGAAAAGGAAGAACAAAACAATCACAAATCCAACAGAAAAAAAAAATAACTATGGTCATTGCAGAACTAAGTGAAATTGATAATAAAATAATTATACAGAATATTAACAAAACAAAGATTTGGTTCTTTTTAAAGATAATATTGACAGTCATCTTGCTAGATTAATCACAAAACAGAAAAGAAAGGCCATAATAAAATCAATCACAAATGAAAAAGGAGATATTTCAAGTGACACAACAAAAATAAAAAAAAATCTGGCTTGGCATCTGTGTGGCTCAAGTGGCTAAGGGGCCAGCCACATACACCTAAGGTGGTGGGTTAGAATCCAGCCCAGGCCACCAAACAACAATGACAGCTGTAACCAAAAAATAGCCAGGCATTGTGTTGGGCGCCTGTGGTCCCTGCTACTTGGGAGGCCGAGGCAGGAGACTCAGTTGAGCCCAGGAGTTGGAGGTTGCTGTGAGCTGTGATGCAACAGCACTCTACCAAGGGGGATAGCTTGAGGCTCTGTCTCAAAAATAAATAAATGAATAAATAAATAAAAATAAAAAACATCTCTAAATAATATAAAACTTCTATTCACATAAACTGGAAAACATTGAAGAAAAGGATACATTTGAGGAGATATACGACCTTTCTAGGCTCAATCAGAAAGAACTAGAATTCCTAAACTAACCCATATTGAGTATTGAAATGAAAGAATAAAAAAAAAAAAAACTCCCAATAACAAAAGAAAAAAAATAATAAGACCCAATGGTTTCAGAGTCAGTTTTTTCCAGACCAGAAAGGTGAACTGGTACCTATATTGAAGTAATTATTTCATAACCTTGAGAAGAAAGGCATTCTTCCCAATTCATACTTCACAGCCAGTGTCACCTTGATATTAAAGCCAGGAAAAAACATAAACTAAAAAAAGGTTATAGACAAAAATCCCTTATGAATATAGATGCAAAAGTTTTCAATAAAATTTCAGCAAACCAAATTCAGCTGCACATCCAAAAATAATCCACTATGAGCAAGTGGGCTTCAACCCAGAAACACAAGGATGGTTCAACATACAGGCATCTGTAAATGTGATTCACCACATAAACAGAGGGAAATACAAAGACGATATGACCATATCAATAGATGCAGAAAAAGCACTTGACAAAATTCAACACTTTCTATGTTAATTACAATTAACAAAATAAGCATATATGGAATGAAACCCAAAATTATAAAATTCACATGTAACAAACCCACAGTCAATATGATAATGAATGGGGAAAAGTTGAAAATTATCCCGCTTAGATCTGGAACTAAACAGAATTGCCCACTGTCACCATTTCTATTCAACAAAGTACAGGAAGTCCTCGCTGGAGTCATTAGACAAGACAAGGAAACAGAGTATTCCAATAGGGACAAAAAGGGTCAAACTATCACTCTTTGCTTATGACATGACCTTGTATCAAGAAACTCCAACTATTCTGCCAAGGCACTCCTGGAATTGATAAATAAATTCAGTAGAGTGTTGGGATACAAAAACCAGTGTACACAAATCAATAGCTTCCCCTATACATGAACGACAGTCAAGATGCAAATCAAATCAAAGACTCGATACCTTTTACATTAGCAACAAAGAAAATAAAATACCTAGGAATATATTTAACGAAGGAGGTTAAAAAAAACCCTCTAAAGTGAAAACTACAATTCATTGAGGACAGCAATTGCAGAGGAAATAAATAAATGGAAAATATAGCATGCTTTTATTGTTATATTCAATATTTATATAAAACTCATTAATGAAATGGTTCAAAAATAGAAGAAAGTTGATTTATATGAATTTGTATATAGGAGTCTATTTCTTTTAGTTGCAATTTTGTATTTTTAGACTTATGATTAAAGCATATTTAAATAATCTGGAGAAACATTTACACAGATATGGAAGAGTTAATGGAACCATTAAAAATTGGAGGCATATTAAATGCCCAACAGGAGAAAATATTTTAACTATTTTCGACCATATGTTGGTATTTTTCTAAGCATGTAAGTGATTAGATGTTGAAATAATCTAATGAGGAAATTAGATAATGCTAAATCAAACAAGAAGAACAGATAATATTTCACACAGCATGATTTCAAATTTTAAATAAATTAAAATTTACCATAGTTAGCGGGAATACCCAGAAATGTTAGATTATTGTCTGGTATGAAAAAATCTCATTCCTCTTTCATATTTTCCTTGCCTTTGCAATCAATACCAAGTGTATTTTATTTGTAATATGTTCAGTAGTAATTCTTAATTTATAAGAACCTAAACTTGAACATGCATTTGGCTAGTTATGTCATTTAGAAATAACTGTGTGGGCTCGGTGCCTGTGGCTCAAGTGGCTAAGGCGTCAGCCACATACACCTAAGGTGGCAGGTTTGAATCCAGCCCAGGCCCTCCAAACAACAATGATGGCTGCAACAACAACAACAAAATAGACGGGTGTTGTGGCAGGCGCCTGTGGTCCCAGCTGCTTGGGAGGTGGAGGCAGGAGACTCGCTTGAGCCCAGGAGTTGGAGGTTGCTGTGAGCTGTGATGCCACGGCACTCTACCCAGGGGGACAGCTTGAGGCTCTGTCTCAAAAAAAAAAAAAAATAACTGTGTGGCAAAACACTTTTAAATCATCATCCTCTAAAAGTTTTGAGTAAAATTCTAAACATTGCATAAAAATGCAAAATAATACAGTGTTCTAGAGGCATGAAAACAGCTTTGTTCTGTAAACTGGAACAAGCCTTCAAGGCTCAGAAACCAGGCATTTTTACTGTGATTAAGAATATGAACCAATTCATAAAATGCAACAAACTCTAAAGTCATAAACATTAATCTTCAGAATGAAAGCCCAGAATACACCAAAGGAGGAATAAATACGTAAGTGTACAATGTATAATATTTAAAATACAAAGTGTAATGATAGCCTATATTGCTGCTTATATATTATCCTACACAATCTTTTCATAGAAATAATAGTATCATTTAATTTTAATTTTAAATCATTAACGTAAAATATTCATATAACAGAAATTTCAAAATGTAAGTAGAAAAATACACTTTTTCATGGAGAAAGGGTTGTGATGCAGTGTAAGCACCCTGGTGTCCTGCAGCAAGTGTTTCTGATACATTCTTATCCGTAATTATTCTGGGTATGTTATTCTAGATATTCTACTGACTGTGTGGTATGAATTACATAAAGAGAAAATATGACAAGATGATTACTTTCAACCTTAAAATAATGATGATAATTAAGAGCAATTTGCTCTTCTTAGGCACTCCAAGCTCTTTTTTTTATGTGATCCTGACCTATTTATTTACTGTTATATTTCTCAGTAGATGATAAATCTTATTATAACTAGTATATTTAGATGCTCCTGAATGGATGTTATTAAAAGTTCTTAAACTGTGTGATTTATTGAAAAGAATCTTTTCTTTTGGAATGACAGCCATTACTTTCAAAATTTGCTGGGCTTTGTACAGCTGAGAAGTTTCATTGCATGGCTGTTCAATAAGCAGATTCACTTTTCTTAACTTGCACACTGACCACTTACAGCAAGGATTGCTATTAACACATCCAAACACACAGTAATCAGATAGGAAATACATACTTTTAAAGTTATCACATATCACCTTATCATTTATGCACCCCCCCTTTCATAAGAATAAGAAGTGAAATGATCAATTACTCACTTCTGGGCTTTAAGGCATTTGTTAAACAACAAATATTGATAAAATATAATACTTTGATCTATTATCCTTCCCAGAAGTATCAGTTCTATGGCTGGGATTCAGGGATTTGACTTTTCTGCTTCTGTGAAGAGTAATTGCATCAGTATGAGGATTTATTGTTAGGTAATAGGACAAGATAAATAACAGAAATGAGTCATCTTAATTGCATTTATTTGTAGAATATTACAGTGTTTGATAATCTGGACCTAATAAGGAAATACATAATTTCCTTTCCATAAAGTTTTCCATAAAAGCTTATATATGATAATTATTATTTCTACCACTTTACAAAGATCTTGATATTTTATAAATGCATACCACTGACTCAATACTGGTCAACAGCAATCAATAAATTTCTGTGTATTATTCATGACCTATTATATTAGAGTTTAAGTAATAAAAATGCCTCTAAGAGGACTTATCTTAAGGTCTTTGGCTTACTTTCTTATTTGCTACCTTATTTAAGAAAAGAAACTACGTTTCATTCATGTTTATATTAAAATTGGAGAATTATTGGGTTTTTTTGCAAGTAACTGGTAAATCGTTATTGGAGAAATGAATGAATTCTCCACTTTTAAGACTACAAAAGACTGTGCTAACAACCAGGTTTAGTAGGATGAAGTGAGCGGAATTGTTATTAAATCTCCCAATCATGGGAAATAGCCTATGGAAGAAAATCAAGTAATGTTTAGGTTGAAGGCGAAGAAGCATAAAAAAAAAAATCACAGGTTTTAGATTATTTTTACTAGTAAAGAACACAAGGCAAGGAATGACAGATTGATGAGTAAATACTCATATTTACCCTCAGATTAGCTCCACCTAATTATTTGGGCCAAGGATCCAGGAGTAACTGTGCTTTAATGGTTCCCATTACATCCTTTATCCAACATGTAAGTTCTTCTGGCTCAGTGTCCAAAATAAACTCTGAATCAGAGACCTTACTTTGTTCAGTTTCAGCCGGATCCAGGCTACCAGTAGTGCTTACCGGAACTGCTTGTTGCAATAGCTATATATTGAACCTCTTGAATCCTACCCTGCTCTCAAAGTCAGTTTCACAAAGCTATAAAAATCATATGTATATTTCCTTGCTCAAATATAAGAAATCAAATGGTTCATTATAAGATGCCTAGAATTGAAATCATCATATTGTAGAAGGCATTCCACTGCCAGCCTCCAATTCTCTCTGTGCCTTCACTAGCCTTTTCCTGTCTCTAAGAACGGTCAAGTACATTTTTGTGTTAAAATCTTATACTTTATGGGTCTACTTGGAAACCTCCCTAGGTCTTTGCACAGCTGCTTTCTTCTCAACGCTCTTCTCTCAACTCAAATATCAATAAATCTTTCCATATAAGAAGACTTACACATTCTCCATTGCATCACTTTATTTTACACAATTCATATGTCAAACCCAGACTATCTTTTAGTGTAAGGGTCAAAGTAGAATTTGAGCAGAAAATTCTGCCCCCACATAGACATAGCCTTCTCTGGAATGAACACCCCCCTCCAAAGTGGCACATTTGGTAAAATTGATGAACGTACATGGACACATCATAATAACCCAATGTTTGACATTAACATACAAGATGCATCTGTGGTGATGCATCTTCTAGGGATTGGACAAATGTATGATGACATGGATACGTCATTATAAAGAAACATAAAGAAAATTACAACTGCTCTGAAAAGTCAGTTCTTATTTCTATGTTTTAGGGTTTTTTCTTTATTAGAATGAAATATTTCACCAGTATATTCCTAGGTCCTGGAGAGGACATATTAGTATGTGTTGAATGAAGAAACTGAAAAAAAAAAGTACTATAATCACATTCTAACATTAATATTTCCAGGGCCAACTGGGACCTAGCATTCCTCAGCACTGCACTGCTTTATTACATTGCAATACACAAAATATTTCTAAGCATCTGTTCCATAAGTCACCCTACTCACAGGTTAGCAGTTGCCCAATAAAAATGAACAGGTGGAAGAGATACTTTCAGCCGTCCTGAGGCAGACCTTTTCCCAGTACATTAATCTCCGGAGGTTTAAGTCAGCCCAAGGACATCTCTTAACAGCAGCTGAAGAAATTTCTCCTCCAAGTATTAACCTCTGCAAGAATAACTACAGCCACTCAGAATTCTTCTTTAAGAGTATAATCTAGATTTAGACTGATTATTTTGATTAGAAGAATGTGACATCTAACCCCCAAACTGTTTCTAGTACAAAGACAAAAGGAATGGTGAGCTAATAATGGTGCTATGTATATCCCACGCTTCACACGATCCTTGAGAGAGAAAGATTATTATGGGGTATCCTAAAGGTCACTACACATAAGGAAAATGGGGTTGTAGCTCAACGTAGCCTTATTTACAAAATAATCATTGCAAAATTTCACAAAATATTTACAAAATATTATCTACATGTTGGCCACCTCTTTGTAAAACTGTGTGATGAATATTTTGTAAATAAAGGTACATTCAGCTGCAATTTCCTGTTAGGACACCCTGTAATTTGCCTGGGGGCTGGAATTTACCTTGCTTACTAATGACTAATTAATGAAAAATTACAATATACCTTTTTAAAGATTTGAGATATAAAATATAGAGTTCAAGTAGGCAAAAGACGTAGGTTCAAATCACTTGAGTAATTTTGAGCAAATAATTTCACTTAAAGTTCTACAATCCTGAATGTTACCATATGTTTTAAATCCATTCTATTCCTCCCTAATGAGTAATTCATTACCTCCTAAAGAAGCCAAATTTATCCCTTGAGCAGCTCTAATTCATAGAATGCTCTTTGGGCAATTATAATATAAGGAATTTAAACTAGAAACTACCTAACTTTTATTCTAGTATAAACATCGCTAAAGGGTCTCCTTTAGTATGTTATTTCTTATTTTATAAATTCACAATTTAATTCACTGTAAGGGATTCCTGCCAAGGAAAATAATGACTTTCATAATATATATTTAACCCAAAAATGTCTAGGGAAAAGAAAATCTCTTTCCTGGCTAGTTAAAATCATGAGATATTCTGAAATATTGATTTTAAAGGTAGTAAATTGATAATCTAAAAATAGCAGTGTAATTTGAACAAACTTGGCAGCAGAATTAGAATAAAAGTTAAATGACCTCTATTTTTTTCTGAGTGAAAAAAACATAACAATGAAAAATGAGATACAGCTCATTTTAACCCCATTGCCAAGGCTAGTTTGAAGTTTCACTTAATTTAATTCCAAAGCTTTTGACAGTAAGAAGGATAAAATAATTTAACAACACTTAACTCTAAACATACAGTCTTCCTTATGGTCCTCCGCTGTAGGATTCAATCCCACATTTAAATTTCTATGTTTGATCCTCTTTCACGATCCAATTATTATACGTTAACTGTAGGTTGAAACTCTTCACTTAGAATAACAGAAGTTAAATTTCACCATGTTTATTTGAGCTAGGGAGGAATTAATCATTAATTATCATTAATACTTCCCTGGAAAACTTTTATTTTCCATTCCTGCAACAGTAGTCCTAGACAAACCCATTATTGGTTCAGATTTGAGTTACCAGCCTTTGCCATTGCTACTTGATGTTACATCTGTAATGCCCTCGACTGTATCCTTATTTTACTCATGTTACCCCTTTTCCCTAGTGGACATTTTATCCTCCCTTTCTTCCTGTCTTTTACAACTTTGAAAAGACCTCACTTAATCATCACTTGGTCCCCTTATCCTCAGGAGACACAGTGAACCATCTCTTCTCTCTGCCTCTATTATTTCTTTACATGTGTCTGCCTTTTCTTTATAATACTGAAGGGATGTTATGTCAATTTCAAGTCTCCCAAAAGAGACATCAGTTTTTATTAATCACAGGTCCCTGTTATTCACTATATTCCTGGTGTATTACAGAAACTCAAAAGGACCTTGTAAATTCATAAATGAAGAAGTCAATGAGAGGAAGGAATAGCTAGGAGGCTAATTAGGTTTCTTATCTTCTTGATTTAATGCTCCTACCCATTCTGCAGACATTTCTGTAAGATTTGGGACCACTGAAAGCAAGTTACTGTTCTGTGACAACTTTTTTAGAGTACTTCTAGTAATACAGAGGAACAAAGAATCTTTACCTAAGCCTTGCATTACCGTACAAATTTATCTGGGCTCTGGTAATTTGTATAGGTTTTTACCCTTTCTTTGTTTGACCTGGATAAATTTTTCTCCCTAGGACAAGTTTGAAATATGTCACTCTTTGTAAATTCATGTGGTTCCGCACTACATGCTACATAGAATCCGAACTGCGGAGTCCAGTCATCCCCACACCGAAACATCTGGCTACTGTCAGTATTTGCAGTTTACTCTCCTACTGTTTTCTCCTTCAAAAACTTGTTTTTTTTTTCAGTAGTAATTATTAGTCCCCCAAGATTGCAGCCTTATTTAGAAATAAGGCTAATCATGCACATAAGAACATTTGCTTCAGTGATAGATGGCGTATACAACTGTAAGGCTATAAATTTGTAATGGAGATAAAAAATTCCTATTGCCTATGACATCATAGCTATGCATAACTTATTTGTTTGTGATGATGGTGATATAAACAAATCTGCTAAGCTGCCAGTCATAGAAAAGGATATCACATACACTTATGTGCATTCATAATGCTTGGTAATTATTAAAATGGCTATGTTATGGCTTATGTATTTCCTATGCCATACTTTTTACTATTATTTTAGAGTGCACTCATTTGACTTACATACAGAGGTGCCAAAAACATATCTGCCCATTTTAAGAAAGAAAAAAGTGTAGTAAAATTGTAATACTCAAGTCACATTCGACTTCTCCAATTATAAGAAATACAAGATACAATATACCAGATAACAAATGATATCAGAATTTATTATTATAATATTACTACAGTTTTTTCCTTTCTTAAAATGTATATACATTTTTAGTATCCTCTGTATATATAAAAAAGAAGAAAAGAAACGAATTAACTGTAAAAGAGCATAGGCGGGTCCTTCAGGGGGGATTCCAGAAGAAGTCGTTATTATCACAGGAGACGACAGGGCCATGTGTGCTTTTGCCCCTGAAAACTTTCCACAGGACAAGAGGTGGACATGGAAGGCAGAGATCTCGACAATCTCAACCTCATGTAGGCTGAGACTAATGTGTATGTTTGTGTCCTAGTTTTTAACATAACTAAATCTTAAAAATTAAACTTTAAAAATTAAAAAAATCTTATAAAAAAAGATATAAAGAGGGCCGCCCCTGTGGCTTAAAGGAGTAGCGTGCTGGCCCCATATTCTGGAGGTGGTGGGTTCAAACCCAGCCTTGGCCAAAAACTGCCAAAAAAAAAAAAAAAAGAGATATAAAGACAGAAAATATTTTTATATAGCTATATAATGTATTTGTGTTTTACGCTGTGTTATTAAAAAAGAGTGAAAAAGCTAAGACAAAATTTAAAATTTTTTTTTTTTTTTTTGAGATGGACTCTCAAGCTATCCCCCTGGGTAGAGTGCCATGGCATCACAGCTCATAGCAACCTCCAACTCCTGGGTTCAAGCGAGTCTCCTGCCTCCGCCTCCCAAGTAGCTGGGACCACAGGCGCCCGCCACAACGCCCGGCCATTTTTTTTTT